>JAAXYX010001518.1:0-22445 GCA_036851915.1 Ptenothrix huangshanensis | reverse complement strand
GACTTTCAGTGTGTTAACTGTATGTGAGGATTACGGAGAACTAGAACTTATTAAAATAACTTAGCCTGAATACTGGGTTTGTGTCATTGCTGAAATGGTTCGTTTTAAAACATATACCTACTAAGATTCTTAGTGTTTTAAAAACCAGTCGTAAGTGCAACTGATGATGAGTATTTTTACCGAAATTCAGCGCTTCAGCTGATATTAAATCGAAGATATTATATGCATTAGAGACATGTCAACTCGTACCGATGTACATACATAAATATATTTGTTGTACCGAAAAGATTGCTGCCGATACGTAATTGTTTGATTGCTACTCTGCCAGTATACGCAAGCATGCATTGGTACGGGTCGTGTGTTATTAGTTAACGTTAACACAGTTGAACATTTCCCGTTCAATACTATCAGGTAGGATGAATACTAATTGAAATATGTTTGTCAATGTGAACTGTCTCTTTAAAGTTGGAAGTAGATAGACGCTGACGTTAGTGCGTAGTAGAACAATGAGGGTGTATTTTAAATGTGAATAATATAATTTATTGCAAATGTCTGATTGGTTGTCTTTGGAAAAACAGAACTGCCTTGCACAAATTGTTTATTGACTATATTTTAGTATTGGTACTCAGCGAATTCTACAAGTCTATTAGACAATATGAGGCATCATTGTGATGTGAATTCGATGAGCTGATTGCATTGCATAAGTTCAATAGCTGTTGTCATTGCGCCTGGAATAAACAGTCATCAAATTGAAATATAAATGTTTGGATTGTTTGAGGAAAGAATCGTTGTACAATTATTGTTACGGTCGATTAAGTGTTGCAAACATTGTGGAGATTTTGATGGCTTGAAAGTATGTATTTGTGCATAAAGTAGATTGTTAAATTATCAAAAATTAATGATTTGTTTGCAGGTTTTCAGAAGAAAGCATTTTAAGTTTGGGCCTCTTCTAGTCTTCAAGCGTCATACCGATTCAGTTACGGTTAATGCTCCTAATTTAGATCGCTTCAGGAGTGTTAAAATAAAGCCTTTATTTTGATGCGGATCTTTACGGAAAAGGTTTCAAATTTTTTATATTAAATCTGTCATTTACATTGTATATAACTTGATAATAATCTAATTAACGGGTAATTTCAAGAATACTTCATAGCGCTATTTCGAATGTAGGCTTTAGAACTCCAGAGTATTTGCCTTTACCAGAATCCCTTTTTTTGCAATGAGTATTATCTTTTCCCTATAATTTTTTGTTACTGTCTTATAATATCCCATTTGATTGTCATAATTGTAATCTATAATTTTTTCTTTGAAAATATTATGATCGTCATGTTCAGTATCGATTTCGAATTCCTATTTCTTTTAAATCGTGAATATTTTTATCCCATAACGTGTGTTCCCCCATTTTTTTTACATTATGCAGACAACAGAGTTGCAGGAAGTTTTTATTATGCAGACAACAGGAGATGCATAAAGTTTTAACTATGCAGACTGTGGACTGCGTAAGTGTCGTTGCTGACAGCAGTAGCGGAAGTGGTGGAACTTGCTGGCTAGCTGACTGTGGACAGGGAAGGCGAGTTCTGTGTGATGTTCAAGGCGGACGAGTGGTATCCCCGCAGCCTCCGGCTCACGTGCCAGTCAGAGCCTCCGCAATCAAATTTGTTCACGAACCTACGTCTAATTATCATCGGTGTTCACGAAAGGTAAAAACTTCCACATGTTATTGTGTAGTTCTGCAACATATGTGGCATTGCAGCCATCAATGAACGGAATTATTCGTAATTGTGTGTATGTACTCGTGTAAACTCGCTTTGATTTCATCCCCTTCTCGGGTGCAAATTATGTATCCCGATGATGGCCATTGTAATGCGGGAGAAATGCTTAATAATAAAAAGAAGAATAAAAAAATTGTTTAATAGTGAGTGATAATATTTATGCATAATAATCTGTTGCATTTATTTTGCAGCGAAAGTGTTTAGAAGCAGACAGCGGATTGGGGCATGGTGTGGCGGATAGCTTCGGAGGATTGGGTACAAACGGAAATAGCTCTAATACGGTCACCACAACGGCGGTCCAAAGTAAAGTGGCCGTTGGCGGCAGCGGCGGAGGGGATGGCGATTACCAGCTCGTACAGCATGAAGTCCTTTTTTCGATGACATCTCAAACCCACTATGAAGTACTGGAATTTCTCGGTCGGGGAACTTTTGGGCAGGTATTGATCTCTAAATTATTTCAGGCAAAATTGGTATTGGTAGGAATCTATTTGGTAAGCATTTATACGTAAAATACTTAATCTAAATTAAGTATTTCACGAGTACTCCCTTTCACTACTGCTACTACTAGTATTATTTAACAAGCTTTGCGGATCGCACTCTGTGCAGAAATAATAAATATTTCTGTTCAATTTTAAACGTCCGCCATATTAAAGGGTAAATGACCTATTCCCGGCCGCAGTCCATCTGTGGTTGGATTATTACATTTAGCACAGTTTTTGAACGAAATTCTACCAATAATGTCAGTACATATATGTATATAGCAAATATTAAATCAGCGGTGCTGATAGGGGTTTGGAATAGGTGGAAGAATAACCCGCTTAGAATAGGATCCTTTAATTAACTGTCGGTTCTTTATGTAAGTTTCATTTTAAATTTTAAAATCTGTCTACCCACATATATTCAGTATGGACATAAAACTGCTTAACTTCAGCTATGTATAATTGCATAATTATGTTATGATGAGTAGATATATATACATATAAGACTTAACAATTCATAAATTATGGGTGTGGGTATAGTAAAAGCGTAGTTCTAAATTAGTATTAGGCAATTTATATTCACAGGTTCTCGGTTTTTTTAACTACTTAGTTTAATTTATACTTATATATTATTTAAATATGGTATTCTGTTTCCTATTTGTTTGCTTACAGTACTTACACGTATATGACTTATTGGTAATGATTACAGGTGGTAAAATGCTGGAAGAAGGGCACAAACGAAATCGTCGCAATCAAAATTCTCAAAAATCATCCATCGTATGCACGTCAAGGTCAGATCGAGGTAATGTCATTCACCTTTGCCGTGTTTGAAAATACATATTTTGGTAGTGCGTAGTAGTTAATTTGTATGTTGGTTGTTTACATTTCTTTTCATGTTGCAGGTTAGTATACTGTCCCGGTTGAGCCAAGAAAATGCAGACGAATTTAACTTCGTTCGAGCCTACGAATGTTTTCAGCATCGAAATCACACTTGTTTGGTGTTTGAAATGCTGGAACAAAATCTTTATGACTTTTTGAAACAGAATAAATTTTCTCCTCTTCCACTCAAATATATTCGCCCGATTCTACAACAAGTTTTGACGGCGTTGTTAAAATTAAAGGTACAAAGTTATTTCGAGAGTATTTGTACTCGTTGTCGCGAGCAATAAAAGACGAATCTAAGGGATATTAAACTTATATATTTGTAAATTTCCAGCAACTCGGTTTAATACACGCTGATTTGAAACCTGAAAATATCATGTTGGTTGATCCCACTCGACAGCCGTACCGAGTCAAAGTCATCGACTTCGGGTCTGCTTCCCATGTATCCAAGGCAGTTTGCAATACATATCTCCAGTCTCGTTACTATCGAGCTCCTGAAATTATCCTAGGTAGTGACACGCTGTTTTTGAATATAGTTTGAATGTTAGCTTTCTGGCGAAGAATGGTTTTTAAATCGTGCTTTGCGATTCTTTCGGGGTTCTACAGGATTGCCGTTTTGTGAGGCCATCGACATGTGGTCACTGGGATGTGTTATTGCTGAATTATTTCTGGGTTGGCCACTGTACCCTGGATCTTCCGAATACGACCAGATTCGATACATAAGTCAAACGCAAGGCCTCCCTACCGAACATATGCTAAACTCTGCTTCTAAAACTACGAAATTTTTCTATCGAGACCTTGACAGCACCTATCCCTTTTGGCGTCTCAAGGTTTGTGAAAATGTTTTTTATCCCCTTTTCTTAGATAAGTTTTCTAGTTTTTCATAGTTTTTGTAGAGTTTAGAAAGTTCATGTTATATTCTTTTATTCCTATTACAACAACAAAATTTATTTAAAATAAATTCACTTCCACGCATCCGTGTTTCTTCTTCAGGACACCGTATATTGTTTTTGTAATGAAGTACTTGGATTATAGATGATGGGAGATTGAAATTTTGAATTTTCCTAAGTGATTGCATTAGACGACATTGAGACACAAGGGTCGTGAACTTGGATTACCGAGTATTTTGTCTATATGTGCACTCATTGGAGCTGTACATGACTTTAACTTTAACAGTTTTAATGACATGCGAGTATTTTTTGTATGTGATCATGCCAATGATGGGAATATTTACAGACTCCTGAGGAACATGAATCTGAAACGGGTATTAAATCCAAAGAAGCTCGGAAGTACATATTTAACTGTATCGATGACATTGGGCAAGTGAACGTTCCAACGGATTTAGAAGGTGGAGAATTACTGGCAGAAAAAGCTGATCGTCGTGAATTCATCGACCTTCTTAAAAGAATGTTAACCATGGATCAGGTGATGAGTACATATTATTACACGTGTAACTAACTGATNATTTAACTGTATCGATGACATTGGGCAAGTGAACGTTCCAACGGATTTAGAAGGTGGAGAATTACTGGCAGAAAAAGCTGATCGTCGTGAATTCATCGACCTTCTTAAAAGAATGTTAACCATGGATCAGGTGATGAGTACATATTATTACACGTGTAACTAACTGATAAGTGGCTGCATTTATTACTTTTATTTATTTACAATGACGTAATTATATTGATTTGCATGGAATATTTTGGAATTATAGGAGCAGTGGTTGTTTCCAATTAATAATTTAAGTGTTTTTAATTTTAGGAACGAAGAATAACACCCGGAGAGGCTCTGAATCACGCCTTCGTTACATTGGCTCATCTGGTGGACTATGCCCACTGTTCGAACGTGAAAGCTAGTGTGCAAATGATGGAAGTAAGTTGGCATAATAGTTAGTTAAAAGCTTGATTATGCTTTTAGCGTTTTGATGCTATGTTGAAACTGAATCTGCTTACAAGTGCGACGTATGCATATTTTGTTTTAAATGAATATGCCATTAATGTCTAAATGTATTGAATAAAAATTGCGATTATGGAATTTCGTTTAAAGCTATATTATGCCATTTTCGTAGGTTTGCAGACGTGGAGGAGGTGGGTATGCTCCAGCTACTAATCAAGGACCTTCTGCGCCTTCTCTCGTAGCAAATTTAGTACCCACATCTGCGTCAAATGTGACATTGGCGTTTCCTCCTCTTACTAACCAGGTCCTTATTCAATATTTTGTTATTGTAATTCTGATTATATTTAGTACACATTTGCCTTTAAATTCGATGCTGATCACAGTATTAGGCCAGATGTAGTGGGAATGCAATACTGTAATAACTAACATTTAGGAGTTAATCAAAGCCTGCCGTGTTTCAAGGAACATACGGTTTCGTAATTCTTATCAGGAGTAGATATTTACTTTCTTTTGTCCTTTCCATGACATTGTGTAATCTGAGATTAAGTTTATTGTGTGGTTGTAAAAATTTCAGTATCAGCTATACGGAAGAAGTGGCCCGCGCCAGTACACGTCTGCTAGAAACGATTTCCCCCCACAGTTAGTTCCGCCGTTACTCTGTCCACCTTACCAGGTATTTTCCTTTGATATAGTCCATTCATTTTGTTGCTATGTATGCTATTGAGTGCCAAGTGTGAGTGGACAAACGAGTTTAACTTACTTTCGACATTGAAAGTATGAAAATGTCAGTTAATACCGAAGTCAAATGCCTTATTTTTGTTGGAATTGACGAAATTCAAGGCTAAACCTTGGCGTATAAGTTTTACAACAACTGTTGCACTCAATTTATATTTCCCTGTAGTAAAAGCTCGTCCGGATTAACTTGGTTATTATTTACCTTGTTGGTATTATTGTTGCGAATAGTTAATCGTGTGATCGAATTCTGGCAGGTATTTGATCCTACTACTCTAAAAATAAACTTCCTTTATTTGCTAGGGTGTTGGGTCATTAGGTTCACCAGCGAAACCGGTGGTGGTTAGCCACCAGCCTCAGCTCCAGTTACCTGGCCAGCTTTTAACACAGCAGGTAAATTCCATTTTCTGGTTTTCACATTATGAAAGAAAGTGATTTTTCAAACATGTGAACTACGAGAATTGGTACAACTGCCGAAAGTATTTAATGGGATTTTGTTATTGTGGTGCATGTATTTAGGTTGCTGCTGCAACAGCCGCTGCTCAGCAATACGTTCCGGTGTCTATGGTTGATCAAACCAGTAGGCAGATGCTCGTTACAGTAAGTGCGCGGTTTTAAGTTTGGTAGTTTCTTAGTCCTTGAAAGAAACATTACTAAAATGATACCATTTGACGATTCAAGTATATATTTGGAAAGATGTGATAGCAGTTCGATTATTGCAGACTTCTTGGTCTGGAGGGAGACAAGTTGCGTTGGTTCCATCATCTTGGCAGGCGGCTGCAGCTGCTGCTGCCCAGCATTCTCATGCCCATCATTCTCATCCTCATACTTTGCAACAGCCGTTAATTCCTGACTCCGCTGAATGGGGTCGACCATTATTAGTTGATTCATCAGCTTTGATTCAAGTTAGTAAACTTTGTGATTTTCTACGCGTAAATCTAAATATTAAATAAAATTATTATCTATGATGTTTTAATCGAAATTGAAACGTAACATGTGTATATCTATAATCTGCATTACTATTTACATTTCAGGATCAAAGGCATGTGTTTCCAGTGGAGCTGGCGGAAATGTACGATCCTCCCGGGATTGTTGAAGGACCGTGGAGTAAGCGCAATGGAACGATTGGTAATAGTGGTAGTTCGAATGCGAATGTGAAAACTTCACAGATGGTCTTAGCACCACAACATCAACCACCATTGGCTCACCAACAATCGCATAACCAAACATCATCCTACTCTACCTTGACCTACAATGGTGGAAGCAGTGGACGGAACAATGTAGGGAATTGTATTCCAGCTCATTCTAAGATGCATCAGTATTCAAATGGAAGTCAGTATGTTTCACATTTTGATGGACTGAAGAAAGTTAATGACAATGTTACTCAACTGAGTCCGGTAAAGAAGAGAGTGAAGGAGAGTAGTCCACATAATCACAATGGTTAGTAAACATTCTGTTAAATAAGGTGGCTCTTTCGAATTCTCGCCAATAGTCAAATCTATAATCATTGCGTAACGTTTTCGTTTAGCCTTAAGGTGAAAATGTTGATCTTTTTTTTCTACACAGTGAATTGGAGTAACAATCAGCCTGCTCATTCCAGTGTTAGGCATGGCTCATACCAGCATCAACAAAAACCAGAAATTAGCAACATTTCCTACCATCACGGTGGAAATAGTAACAACAACAATAACAACACCAACAATAATAACAATAATAATAGTAGTTCTTCATCAAGCAACGTCAGGCAACAGACTATAACAATCAGAGATACTCCGTCGCCTGCAGTGTCTGTCATAACAATTTCAGATAGTGACGATGAAACTACCAGGTAATTTGCGGTTCCTACGATCTTAGTATGAAACCACTATTACAGAATTTATCCTTTCCATTGTAGTAAATATAATGTTATCACTTTCTTTTTGAAGTAGCAGCTGTAGAGACCGGACGTGTAGTGCGTGCATCAACTCTAAAGTAACACAGTGCTCTTTGGGATCGAATTGTCCATCTGTCCTGGCTATAACGCCACAGGAAGATCCAATTTTTAGGAGGTACGATAAAGGCTCATTATTTTTTATCATGGCTTTTGTATACGTCTGTCGTATCTTCGTGTGTGCAAATAAAATGTATCTGTTTTTATCTACATAGTAACCAGTCCACTCCTCGTAGTGCTAATTCTGGAAGAAGAAGGAATATTGTTTCTTGTGTAACAGTGGGGGATAGTGACGAAGAGAAGAGCCCATTGAAGAATCACGTAATTCAGCCGCATGTTCATAGCAATCACAATGTGAACAGTAATTCCTACAATTCACATCATGTCAAAAATAATGCAAATTTGAGAGATGTGAAACCAGAGATAATTACGTCTTATGCGTCTCAGAAGAAAAGGTTATTAGCCAAAGCTCAGTCAGAATGTTTAATTGGCATGAAGCAAGAACCTGGAGTTTTGGGAACACCTTGTAATGGGCACGAAGAAAATACCATGAAATACAATAACAAAAATTACTACATTAGGTGTGTATGAAAATTTGTCATTACTTGTGAAGCTTACAAAGCTTAGTTTTTACTATGTCCAACTCTAATTCCCACTAATCCTGTAAACAGAGATACCTACCATCCTGCACCGGCACACGGGAATCAACCCAATCTATCCGTAAATGGATCATTAAATACTAGTGGATCTTCCTCGTCGTCTTGTTCCAGCAACGGACGAAACGGGGTGTCTTCGTCGGGAGACTATCACCTGCATCACCATCATGCACAGTTCCCGCCCCCAGCTCATCACCCTATTCGGAATGAGAATGTAAGAGTTGCTGAAGTAGCTCATGCACAGCTTCTCCGTGAGGCCCATACTTTAAAACCTTCCACAGCTTGGGGTCCTGCAACAATGCCTCAGCATTCTTATCGCCAGGAAATACGGTAATTTGGTCTTAAAAGTTAATAAAAAATAGAGGACGTATTTGTCTTATCATACTGAAATAAGTGATAAAATAAAATAGGCAAAATTAATAACATGATTAATGGTTGTAGGCATTTAAGTCCTCAGCCCCCGAGACATGTGATTTTACCTGGAAGGGGTATTTCCCCACACCCGCCTCCACCACCAGCTCCACCTCCAACTTTGTATGCTGCTCCAACCCAAGATATATACAGACGGTCAAATCATGGTGAGACTTGTTTCATATAAATATTTTAACTTAAGCTACAATTGAACAAGTCGTTACGAAACATATAAACTGAGTTTATATTCAAGCGAAAGAAAAGTAATGGAACAGAATGGAAGCCTCTAAAGTTCGAGGTTCATTATGTTCCATTTCTTCTAATTTTGTCAGTTCGCCCTTATCACTATAGTTTACAGATCTGACTGGTTATTACTGGGATGAGCATAATTATTACGAGATTCTTTTACTCACAGGAGGAGGAGGAAACACTGTATACGTTACCAGTACACAACCGTCCGGACAGGCATCGTCGACTGCCTATCAGTTGAGTCCATTTGCTCCTCCTCCAGCGCATCATGGCAGTGCTAGATCTGTTTTGGCAGCAGCAGCTGCAGCAGCGGCAGCTGCCCCACACCAACATGCACATACTTTTCCACCACCTGCCCATTTACCAACTGTATTCAGTACTCATCCACCAATGACAGCAGCGTATGCACCGTCGTATCAGCCACTCTGGTTTACAGAGTAGTATGGGACTGTTATTTCGCCAGAGATACTTTTATGATCATGTTAAGAATTTATGTATTGTTTTAGTTATGAAAATAGTTGCAAAATTTAGGTCGTTGATGTTGCTTTCTACGTCCGTGGTGTTTCTAAACCACACCATTCAACTAAAATACCAGTGCTCTGAGTTTGGAGCGGAACACTTGATAGTGTTGTAGATTTCGTGGTTAAAATCAATTTTGTGGAAAAGTGATTCAGTGGGAACTAATAGGTATATTGCTCTTGAACATAATGGTGAACAAAACGCTTTCACTCGTCAGCAGGTCCCTTTTGTGTTTATCTTGTTCTTCGAGCACTACGTTTTAAATTATATTTTTGCATGCGTCGTGAGTGTTGATTTACACAAAATGTTAAGCTTTATTGTTGCATGGGGCATGTAAAGGTTTCGTTTTATTTATTAGAAATAATTATTTTCTGGACGACACTGCCTGATTTTGCCAGGCAGTGAAAGTACATTCACTGTTGATAAACTATGAAATTCAATTATCCAGCTTGGGCGTTTGGCATTGCCTCGTTTGTGATAATTTTGCTACCTACCTAAGTGAATCTATTTCAACAACTAACGATTCTTTTTCATGGTTTGAGAAAAACTTGAGTGTAAGGAATTGATTGCTTTTACAAAGATCAGGCGGTTCTTACTACAAGGTAATTGTCAAAGTTACGTTCAAAATGATTTCGTAGTTTATTAGTGGAATATATATATTGACTGTATTTTAAAAAATCATAGTACAATTGTTTAGTTATATAGATGGATATTAAGGTTTTCTATCTCGCGGAGTGTATTGTTCCTTTATAATGTTATATTACTTTAATTTATTGGTTACGGGTTTGACTACGCTCCATTTTGCAATTCAGTTAGTCTGAACAAGTTATTGTGCGGAGTTCTTGACATTGCCATTATTCCAGTGATTTTTGAATCTCCATTTGTTCTGGGAGAATTGTATTTAGTGCTAGAGATCCTAGTTCTCGAGCGTTTTTTCCTAATCTACTGGAGTGGAAATTGGGATTGATTTTCCTTTTGTAGTTATGTATTCATCTTCTTGTGTGTAGCCGATGCATGTGCTGTATGCTTTTGGGGGCTCATGTCAGACAAGTGAAAGTCTTAACCTTCTGTTCATCCTATAGCCATCATATCCATGGTGCTAAATTCCTCTATGTAAGGTTGTAAGAATCTGAAATTGAACCTAATTTTAAACGGATTGTCGCTGAAATAGCTAAATTTATTTTGAATTCACACATATTCCGAACTGTTTTCTGGACAATAGTCAGTTTACTTTCCCTATTTTGTTAGGCAGCCACGTACTAGCTTTGCAATATAAAAATCCATTTTTGTGTAGCTTGGACCTGACATAGATTTGTGTCTGCTACTGATCACATTTAAAAAGTAAAACTATATTTGCCATGCGTATGTGCGTACGCAAAAATTGTCTGAGATTGAATTTCCGTAGTAATAATGACTATAACCCACGTAAGTTATAGAGCAGTATTTCTACTTGCCAGTTGTCTAACCCCTTTATTAATTATGTATTATGACGTAAAATGGTACTCGTGCAGTGTAGGAGATTAAAAGTATTGATTGTGTATTTCTGGGGTGCATGAGTACACTAACCCCTAATGTAGTTAACTTAAAAAAAGGAATTTCTTAACGAACGTTGAAAAACACACATTGCACGTTCAACTCCGAGTTCAAGTTCAGTAGGAAACAATGTCATCATTCCTTTCTTGTAATCTCAGGAGACGTAACCAAATGTGGGCCATAAGAATGTCAGAGAGAATCATAATGCTTAGTAATAGCCTTTTGACGTTGTAATAGACTGGGAGTGGGTGTCGTGACCTGAATAAGGAAATCCAGGGTTAGATTTTAAGCTGAATTTCATGTAATGTATATATGTACTTGTATCCATTCTGTATCGCTATAGAATTCGTATACTGTTAAGTATACACGAATACGTAATTCACAATATTTCTCGCTTCTCTACAATTTGTTGTTAAGTCATCGATTTAATTATGTACACTGAATTTACCGATAATTTGTTGAATTTATATTGTCGCCCCGTACGGGCTTTGCAATTTGCAAACAAACCTACAAAAACAAGCACTTATGGCGGTGATTGAAGTATTTAACGTTGCATCAATCCTTGCCTTATCACTTCTTGATTAATGCCAATAATAATTTGTAAAACTGAATTCTGTTCAATTCTGTTCAGTCCTGTTTTATTTTTCAGTTTTTAATACTTAAAAAAATACTTTTGCATTAGGTACTCTTCAGGTCTTTATAGACATGCTTTCATTCTAAATATTCCGTTTTTTGCTTCGAGTGATTGGTACTGTAGATGGAGTTCGGTTTTTGGATTTACACATAATATTAGAATAGTGTTCGTAAAATTTTCACTGAGGAACTACGAAGAGCGGTAGACCAATCAAGTTGTAAGGTACATGTTCTGTAGGCCCAAAGGTTATATGTGGGATTACACTGAAGCTGTATGCATACAAGCTTTAAGAACCAGGGGTATAAGACAGAATTTATAGTTAATTTCACTGATACTGTTGTATCATTTGATGGATGGCACAGTGATTAGTAATACATTTAAATATTTAAATATAGGTATGAACATATTATAACAAACTTATAACCTCAGATGACATATGATTACTTAAGTAGAACTTTGAAACGGTATTCACTATATTTAAATACGTCATATAGAATTAGAACGTAGTAGTACTCTAACACGTAGTTGGGTCGGTAGGTAGGGGAAATATCGATTTTTATTAACTCTAAAAGCAAGTAGCGAATAGAATACATATTTCTTACATGATGAAATAATGACTACTTATAAATATACTGTTGTTGCGAGTCAGCACAAGCCATATGCTAACCATGACCTTTCTGGCTCTACAATGACGACGCATGATTACATTATTGCATACAAATGCTAAAGATTACGCTTTACTTGCTCTTGTAATATGATAGCGAAGTAACATCAGTTCAGTTTTTAATTCCGCTGTTGATAGCTCGAAAATCGTGATCTATTTAAATCGGGATTGAATATGTAAATTCAAGAGTAAAACTTTTAAGGCCTAGAATTTTAGGTATCAAATCTAATTCTACACATTCAAGTAATCAACTACAAATGATAAATTACCCCTATATTCCGGTTCCCAACATATGCAAATACATATGACCACTGTAGTTGTTGGGCTCAATTGTACATAGTAACGATCGAGCTGGATATAATCTAAAATGTTGTAGAGTGTTAGCGCCAGGGACTATCGTACCCTGGCCATATTTTGTGTATTATCCACATGCACCAATTTTAAAGTTTTTGCAGTGCTTTGGCATTGTCATGTTTCCAGATCCAATGTATTATCGTGTATGTAGTTTGTAGGATAGTTGGTTTTCCTTCAGATCTGTCGAGCCAACAGGCTACCTACTTACTGCGTAGATGCTTACATTGTCCAGCATTTTTACATTCATTCTAAAATGAAATGAAAAGTAAAATGCCTTACTGTAATGAACTAGGTCGTACGTGTTGTGATTGTTTGTAGGAGCTGGGTATTATAGTTCATTAAAGTAATACTTAATGTGATTATCGTGGAAGGTAGACAGACATGTGTCCAAGATCCGTAGATAGGTTGCTTGGGTTTGGGTTCTAGTGTAGAGAGTATCACTACGTATTTAAAAATATTTATTAGATAATTGAGGCCGTTCCAAGAATCGCCTCGTTCGTCTTCAGTTTATGTCGAAGATTACTAATTAAGTAATTTGTATGGCCAGCACGCAAATGTTGGAGGCAGGCAGATTAGAAGAAAAAATGGTGATCGTATTAAATAAGATTTTTGAACACGTATTTTAATGTCCTATCAGCTTCAAACGTCAAACGTTATGTAATTAGTTATATTTATATTCTGGTAGATTCTTAGAATATTTCCAAAGAACAGATAACGGAAAAACACATTGCATTGTAAAGCCTGATTGTACTTGTACTTTAATAATTATATAAAATGACGTGCTTACAAGTACGCTCGTAGTTAGTAGCGTGCAAACGGAAGAATGAGAAAATTAATGTTTAACGATTGATTATACAAACATTTTAATAATAATTGCAAAATAAGTAATTTTACTAACATTATTATGGATCAAGTTTGCTTATATGTGATATTAGGTATTAGAAAGTACTATGCATGTAGTAGATACGAAACTTTAGTACTGCCTGCCCTATTTCCATCCCTCGCCTCCAACCCTAGAACAAGAACCCATCACTTTTTCTCGGGTCTCGTGGTTGAAAGTTCACACTATTAAACCTCTTACACAAATCATGTAAATATTTGAAGCCCACTGCACTGCAAGTGTCTATAATAATATATGTATATGATGGGCATACTTTAGTGTGGGAAGGAGGAGCGAATATCCCGTATAGTAATAACAGGAGTGACAGTTTTTCAATTTGGATTTTACACTAACTGTAGGAATATTCTAGGGAATTATAGATTATTTGTTACGTTGTTACATTATAGGTAGCATTCTAAATACATACATAAATCAGTGTCAAATGCAATGGTTAGGAATTGCATAGGTGTATGAGATCCGTGCCAAGTCATAGGTCTCAGTATGTCGTCATGTAAATAAATAATTCAGAGTAGAGAGAATTTTCGAAAGTAAGTTTTAATATTCACCGCCAGTTTTCATCGTAGCATTTATGAAGCTTCTATATTATTGCGCTCAAACAAGAATTAATTTATGAAGCTGTGGATGCTGTCGCCGTTTTATGAAAGTTTTCTAACGTTTCGTTACTCTACGCCGTAATGTTGAAAAGCAAGGACTCACTTACTGGAAGTTGACAGTAAATGAGAATTTTAGTTCCCTGATTTGATTTCTGCACTCAGCACACGAAATTGGACCTCTAGAACACGTTACGAAGTTTTCTGTTTTTCGAATAATAATTGAGCTCGTCAGCCAATTTTCCAACCCCGTGTTGAACAGATTTCGAAAAACCTGTCTACTATTCGGACTACTTACCTTACAAACATCTTCTTCTGAATGCAAACAGGGATTTGCAATTTTTATAATTTTCAGTAATTATATTTAGGCGGTAGGGAAGTTTAAATTAACAAGGAATAGAGAAATCATCATTGTTGGACATTGAGTCGTCCTCCTTTAGATGTAGGACTTACAATTCATTAATTAATCTGCTTTACTCGGAAATTCAAGGTTCGAGTGCAGATATCATTACTGCGTTTTTTGTGATACCAACTTTTTATTTCTGTCATGTTCTGTTCTGTGTAATATTTTATTAACAAGCTTTTGCCTTGGTACTCGTATTCGTACTTTCGTATATGTATCGTTTCAAAAATAATTTTTTTTAAGAACCTGGATTCCATTCTCATGACTTCATAACCATCTCCTTCTTTATGAGATAAATATAAATTCGTAGGGTAAAATCGAAGTTAGTCGAGAAAATCTGCATTAGTGGTTCTTACAGTTACCTCACGAGTTACAACGTGGCGTTAACATTAATACAAAAAATTATCCGTAGTATTTTAGAATACTGAATTGTTAGCTACTCAGCAGCGTACATAAGTCGAGTATCAAATGCTTACCGAAATACAGCATTTAAAAAGTTACTGTATGTGTATATAATAAGTAAAACATGTTGGTAGTAGGTAGGTACATTGTAGAAAGTAGATATGGTGGTTGAGGGTACAAAACTGTACATTCTCATTGAGGATTTCATTGCAGTAGTCGTGTTTTGCACCTTCAGCGACTATAAGTTGTAAACCAACGTAGTGAATGCACTGATTGAAGACGTTTAAAAAAGGCTTTGTCTTTTGAATATACTGTACAAGTATGTACCTGAATTTTGAATTTCATTGGGTTATAATGGTATGATTCTTGCAAATTAGTTCCGATAGTTGTGTTTTATTTAAGCCGTAATCACTGTAGGTGTTACTGTACTACATCACTGTTACTGTTTTATGCATAACATTACATAATCATTATATAATTAAGTAAGAATAGTTGTAGAATAATTATAACAAGTATACGAGACATCAGGATGGTTAAGGTTTTTTCAAGTTAACGTCATATATAAGCATTTTCGTTGTAGTTTTGAATAAGTAGGTGTAGTTTTTAGTCAAGGTAAGACGACGGAGGACATTCTAGCATCATCGTCTTATCACGTTACGCAACATACATACTGCGATATACATAGACTTTTAACGTTGATTCTGGAGCGATTCGTCGTTCATTTAAACTCCCATGTCGTAGTAAAGCGCATGTGGCGATGACCCCGATGAATGCGTCAATATGTTACTTAACGATACTCCTTACTGTTAGGAAACAATTGATGTTGACACAATCTGGTTTTGATTGACATTTACAGTAAATTTTCATCCGCCACTAATTTGTTTACCAGTACGCTTTACAACCTCCTTTCTTACTACTTCCATGGCTAATTTTGTGCATCGTTATTGTCATCAAATTTTGGAAAGGACTCAAGCTACTACCTATCCTAGGTGTAGCTTCTACTCAATAAACAGAAACCACGTAAGGTACATCACATCAAAAACTGAATGTTTAACTTTCTTGGGTCCGAAATTGAGAGTGGAAGAATATAATTGATTACTTAATTACATATTAGATATTATTGCAGTGGCATCGTAAAGTTTTAGTTTCCACCATTACCTGGTTCACTTTTTCACTGTTTGGTTTAAAGTTTACTTGATGTTCTGAACAGATTTGATGTTAAATTAGATTAATGAGTACTATATACATAGATACATTTATCGAGTTAACTGTGTTGACATTTTACTAAGCGCTCATCGCTTCTAATTATATATAATAATGATATTAGTTAAGGGCCTACTGTTACTATTACTCACACTGTATTTTAGACTATTTATCCATGGTCTTAAATATTGAATGAACGCGCAAATTATTGGAAGTTTCTATTTTAATTTTGGTCATGGTACATAATATTTACATGCATGACAAGTCAGTGAGCTAAGTAGTATTAATTATAATTCACCACTTAAAAGTAATGCTTTAGTATGCATTAAAATACCTAGGTGTAGAAGTAACACAGGAAGAGACAGTTGCAAAATTCGGTTTTTCAAATATAGTTGTTCTTAGGGTACCTACCCACTAGAATATATACGTACGACAATGTTGAATAATTTAGACTAATTGAACGTTAAATAACCAGGTGGAAATTTTGGATTTTTGGCAGAAAATTAATCACTTAAATTGGATGTAAAGTATTACAGGTAGTAATGTTCCCACACGTATGTAGTATACAGTTAGTAGCTATGGCTTGTAGTTATACAATGTGCAGTTGATAGTTAATGTACTTTGAAATACTGGTTTAATGTACAGGTTGAAATTAAATGTCGAATATCATCTTTTAAGAAGCAATGGAGCTATCCAATTCTTGTTAAAGGCAAAGCTCGACACATTCATGGATTCTTAAAATGAAAATAAGGCATCTCCATGGTAAATTACTTGTATATGCCTCAGTTTGCTTGTAAGGGTTTGTGGATATGCCATTCTTTGGGTTTAGTCAGAAATGCATTACCCCACTTTGTTTCTAAAACGAATTGGTATGTTGCTGTTTTGTGTCTAAGGTATCATCACCACAATTATCTAACACATCATACACATAATGCTAGTGTCTACGTTGATTATACTTTCAATAATAGAAGTACCTATAATGTTTTAGTACTTGAAGGCTTGTAATGGTAATAATTATGTGGTTGCCACCCGTCGCAGTGTGAATTTGATAGGTAGATCATAATTAGTAGCTTAGTGGAGTTTCAATTTATGTACTCCGTAGATATAAAGTAATCAACGAATCATTCTGGGCTGTGGTTACGAATTACAATTTGTGAACTGAATGCTTCTGTACGTCTCTGTAGCTGTTAATTGTAGTGATTTAGTTAGTCAGAAACGAGTAAGTAGGAACAAAACAATAATAATTATTAATGATACGTTACTGTTTTTAATGTTGTGCTGTCCTATACAACAGACCTATATGCCTACAAAAACTTTAGTATAGAATAGTTACACTTTACTTGTATATACCAAAGAGAAAAGGAAAAGATGACAAGTTGATTGTATCCATCGGTATTTTTGTAGTTGGGCCACAAGTTGATATTATATATACTGGTGAATGCCGTATTTGCCCAGCAAGAACGAATTTCTCGAGAATTAACTTGGTGAACTTGTCTGCATAGATAATTTCTAGGTTCTAAGTGTCGCATCTAAACCGTAATCGTATTCACAGTTTGCAATTTTTCAATCGTAGAGTAGAAACCTGGGGGAATTATTGAGTTTTAGTTAAGAAGGATTAACGAGTGTAGCTGTAGTAGATACTATGATGCCGATTATCGTAACGAGTCATATTCAAATCTAATTATATATTGTTCGGACAATACTGTTTTTCTATATTTAATATATTATATTGTGTATTGAGTAACTGTGTGTAGTTTTAAAATAGCAAGAAACTTAGTAGAAATTCGTATTCAGCCCCCGTATGGCAACGGCAACGACTTTAACATTTTATCATTAGTATTAGTAGTTAATTAAAATAATCCACGTTTCAAATCTGCAAAGAGTATGTAGATCGGTTTGTCGTTTCCTTTATCACGTGTCTGTCGATGTAATGTTGTGTCCTGTAGTCACATAATGTGCAGCAACATGCATTACAAGCAGTAAGCATAATACAAACTACTAAAATAACTGAATTTAGATTCAATATCAGATATCAAAGATTCTGTAGAAATCTAGATGTAAAATGTGACTTAATAATAATCGTATATTATATATATGCTATAATTAAATGTAAATCTACAAATTAAAATTTTTACAATCCCTATGAAAATATTATCATCACAATTTTAGCAGGTATTGTCATGGATTGGACTGCTTAGCATTAGCATAGACTTTACGAGGAATAATTACAACTACAGAAATTTTATTATATAGTCAGTGTGCTTTCATTATTATATTATGTATATCAAATATAACCATAAATGTAACAAAATAGTAATAACGGACTTACTTATTATTAATTCTTAATGTATGATTTTGATCTCCGGGTATCTATGTTCATCTCATCATACAAGTTGATTGAAAGTCTTGTAGACATTCGTCGTAACCAAAAAATACAATATACATATAAATACATAGTTAGGTGTTCCATATTCGAGCAGTTTATTGCAAGTGTTTGATTGGATGTTGTTCGATAACAAAATAAATCAGAATTACAATTCTCGATATTTTGTTTAAAGAATTGACGTTTCCGTGCAAGAGCCTAAGTATTATTATATTACATAATTATATGATTGAAAATTAATGTCAAATTCAAATTATTGATGCTATTGTAGGGTATTCGAGAAAGATATTCTAATCTTGTAAGATTTATGTAGTACTTTTGTAAAATTCGTCATTATACTGTACATAATAATATTATGGGATTGTATTCATGATTTGATGTTGAGAAATGTTGGACTAGCCTACGTGAAGAGCAAAGCTTCGTTGGTAGTGATAACGTTGACGTTGACGAACTTGCATGTAATAACGTCGGATTAGACAATTATAGAATAAAATAGATCTGTAAGAATTGAACGACATGTATTTAAGGTGTTATTGTCTACCAGTTCGGAGCAAAATTGTACTAGCAGATTTAGCTCGAAATCAGTCGAATTGTAGTAGTATAATATTACATATTATATATTATCAGAGATTTTCGTTTTTGCAATGGGACTATATACATACTTAGTTTAAACGTTTTGTGGGCATGCCCATGCAATTACGAATTATAATTTTCCGGTATTAGTCTGTGTGTAGAATCTAATTCATTACTTTACACATTATTCTTTTAGAGCATAGTATATATTCGATTTGCGGACAGATTGGCAAAAGACATTTTGGCAAAACCAAATTGGCAAAAAAATAGGACATTTAGGCAAGAGAAAACGGATAATTATTTATTTCCGAATTTTTGGTGCGGACTTAATGGCAAAATGATAAAAACATAGTAGAACTCATTCAAACATGAATTAGTTGACGATGGTTGAATACAAGTCCTGACCGTAGTGCCACGTACATTATAAAATTATGACTTTTGACATAGGAATAATCCAATAAACTAATAATAACAAACTGATAATTATTTATAAATTGGACATATTTGTAAATAGCGATAACGACGAATCATTCGTTTGAAATGCGGTTCAGCTGGAAGTAATGCTTGAAAGTCAGAGTCTTCCGATGCCATCGCATTTTCAAAGATCTGATTTGTACTCAAATTCGGATAGTTATCACATAATTCCCTCGTTTAAATTGTGCACGGCATCAACATTATGACAACTTGTAGTATATATGCGGTGTAGCTTACGAAGTCGATTTTCTTCTACAAAGGATCTTCAAAATAATAAACGACTAAAATGTTTTAATACCTGTCGATGTTTGATGAGTGGGAAAGATGGTGTGTCCTATTTTTATTCCAATGATTTCTATTCCAATGATTGTTTCCTGGTGCCACACTGGATATACTGATATTCATCAGCGATGCTTTACAAATATTTCATTGATCATAGTACCAATAGATGGTTAACCTAGGGAGTTCGTTTACGTGCAACAATAGTCATCTTGTTTAAGCTTGTTTGCTTGGACAGTTTTGCTTATTGTACGATTGATATGGTACAAATGCTTAGTTAAGTAACTTGCCGTTGTGAAGAACTAACAACAACTGAATATCTAAATGATAAATTACTCAAACTTTCAGGCTCAGTAACATTGCCATAGAAATTTAACGGCGCATATCTTAAAAAAGCATTTTTTAATATTCTACCAGTTAATATTGTGCTGACAAAATGAAC
The DNA here is from genome assembly GCA_036851915.1 of Ptenothrix huangshanensis. NCBI lineage: Eukaryota > Metazoa > Arthropoda > Collembola > Symphypleona > Dicyrtomidae > Ptenothrix > Ptenothrix huangshanensis. The sequence continues at coordinate 2,090 of JAAXYX010001518.1, read as the reverse complement.
GTTTTTGTATTGCCATAATGTCCGTTTTTGTTTTGCCAAATTATCCTATTCCGTCTTGCCAAATTGTCCTCAAAGCCTTGAACCATTTTGGCAAAATGTTTTGCCAAAATGGTTTTTGCCAATATGTCCGGACACCATATATTCGTATGCCATGTGCAAAAGGTATTGTAGTTATTATCTTGATTGTAAGGCGCGCATCAGATCAGTAACCAGATCATCTTTAAACCACTAGAATAATTTTTTTGTGCCTCTAATTGTAGCTTCTTGAACTAGATAGATTAAATATAAAAGTGTTTCTATTTTGTAGAGTTTAGTCATCATAACATAATCACCCGATAGTAATAGTAATAATAATATATAATTGACGATGATGGTGATTAATAATATGCGGATATATTCAAGAATAACGCGTATTATATAAAATTTTGTAGGCGCAATAAAAACGAACAAAAAGTATTTGCTAGTGATTTGAAGTTTGAAAATGTTGAGTGCTTAAGAAGTTATTGTTATGATCATCCATGAAACGGTTCCATTATTATACAGAAACAGGTCAATCGAACTAAAACCAAATTGTACCATCAACCATACTTAAATTAAACACTACCAATAATTATCGTTCTAGTTATCTTGTAGTGAACCATCGTTGATCAATGTCCTTCTATATACGAATTTGGAAATTCGAGAACACTGATTAGTATTGAGTAATTATCATAAATGTGTTTAAAATTCAACAAGCACATACACTATTACATGCTATTTGCTAACATATATATATATATAGACGATTCTATGTAACTGTACTTGATATCACATCGCCATTATTGATTATTATCCATACTATTATGTGTATACAGCACGAAGACAACTACACATTTTGTTCCGACTCGTACTTGCGTATGAGTTGAACAACAGAACATACGATACCTCTATGAAATATTATATCCTTACTATCGTAGCAAATGAAAAAATAAAATCCAAAAATGGTTTTGGGAATTATTATTGCAATCATTATCATGGACTCAGCATTTCTTTCCATCGATTTTTTATTTTATTTTGCTACTCAGTGGAGAGAGAAAAAACTTTCAAAAAATCGCTGTTACACAACTGTGGTAATCGCACGACTGGAGTATGCATCAAAAAATATTTAAAAGGTACATAAGTTAGGTAGGGTAAGGTCGGCTAGTTGTGAACACTTTTTGAAAAATTTTTGTTCTGACCATTACGAAGTCTGCACAGAAGTAGATTTCGCTTCCAAAATAGATTTAAACTAAATATACAGTTGTCCAATAGACGCAGAAGTTTGGTTAAGTTCTATCGCTTCGTTTCGCTGTGGCAAACTTGAGTAAGGAGAAATCGGTCGGGTGCTGATTTAGGGAAGGAGGGTAATTGTGAACAGGTGGAGGTTAATTGTGAACACCCCTAAAATACTTCTCACTATCCAATTCCTCTCAAAATGTAACTAAAATGAGAATAACTGAAGTATGTGTGGTTCAAGCAACAAATGTTAACGAAAGAAGCTTATTTTTTTTTAAATTAGTATTAAATCCAAATAGCATGGTATTTGGAATATTGAACAATGGATTCGGTCAAATATTTTTTTAATCAGGCCTATTTTGTTCATTTCATACTGATCATTTTTGCTAATGGCATCAAAAAAATTTGACCTTTAGTAGTCGAGATAAACGGCATTCAAGATCCGGTTTGGCCTACATTGACACTATAATACCTGGGATTCCAAACTATTATGATCAATTGTAACCACAAGCTCGTAGATGATGTAGCATGTAATGGTAATCATTCTTAAATCGGAAATCAAAAACGACCTTACGATGGGGTCGAGAAAATTCGCCCTAAAGTTGTGGTTTACCCTAATTTGACCATGTCATTGCCGGAATGTCCAAAATAAACGCTTGAATACATAATTCAAGCATATTATGCAGAAAAATGCATTACCGTAAAACTTGATATAAGAGCCTGCCTCTAAAGACAGCCTGCCTCGAAAGATAGCCGGGTCAAATCCTATGCTTAAGCATTACGATGGCCGGGCAGATAATTAAATATTTACAATAAGAGCCCGGGCTCTTATTTCA
>JAAXYX010001517.1:0-22474 GCA_036851915.1 Ptenothrix huangshanensis | reverse complement strand
ATGAAGAGTCAAAATGATGTAAATCCAAGCAGCTCTAAGAACAATATGACCTAAATCCGAGACAATTAATTCAGTTAATATTTAAATAATTTTGAAACGTCACCATTTTTTATTTGAGTAATTTTTAAACGGTTCAGAATTTCATATTTTAGCAATTTCGACACGTTTCAAAATTTTTATTCGAATAATTTTGAAACAGTTCATTTAACGATTTAGGTCATTTTGTTTTTAGAGCCATTTGGATTTAGCTCATTTTGACTCTTCCTCTTGGATATATTGAATATATAAAAAAATTGCATAATTACCTAATTTCATACGTCTATTTTTTTGTGGAAAAATTCGGTGAAATAATAATCGAGTATTGACAGAGTGATGGAATAATGAGAAGTTTTACGGTAAGTGGAATGCATGATGCATATTATGATTCCCCTCTGAAGGTTAAAGACTGGCAAGTAATTAATGCAAGAGCCTTGGTAGTGTTTCGAGACCAGAGATTTTTCCTTATTTTTGCTTCCAGTGCATAAGCACTGAGTGGGCATTTTAAAGTGTAGCTGTGGCGTGGTTAAGACGCGGAGCTTAAGCTGGAGCTGGTGAATGGTGCGACAGAGCCGGCTACTTACAACGGCTTTAGCGGCGCCGGACTCGAACCTTGTGGTTGTTGTGGTTCTTCCGATGACTAATGGCGAGGGCCACAAATGACGCAAATGTTTTCTTGTTCTTTACCATCCCACCCACTTATAGTCATCAGCTTAAGCGGGGCTGTTAAGCATTGCGCGTCACCATAAGGAATTACCCACATACTTGATGCCGCCATTGGTGGGACTTGCTGAGAGGTTTTGAGTGCGAGTGGGTAGTGGATGCAGAGGGAATACTCGAGCAGTGATCGTGGCACTGAGGAATACGTTACCTTGGAATTATTCAACAATGACGTTAGCTCTTAAGTTGATGGGTCAATTAGACAATTTTTTGCTTATATGTTAAATGATAGCCATTTATACCATTGTTAAGGTCAGGTCATGACATGGTGGGTGGGGGAAATGGATGACGTAACTTTTGGATGATCCCATACGTTATACGTTTGTTTGCCTTGCTGTGCTTTGGATTGGAGTTTGGTGGGTGAAAGAGCATCGCTCAAGCCGCGTCACTTCAGTAACGTACCGCCATTCGTGAAATAGTAGTCGTCGTGCTCAGTTTTCAGTCATTCGGCAGTCTTGCTTGGCTTTTGGGTTCTTTGTGACCTCGTAAACACTACGATTGACCCCTGAAAGAGACAGAGTCTGGAAGAATACAGAGGGAGAACTCCGGTCAGGAAATCGGATTGTGAGAAAAGATCATCAAGAATAAGAATAAGTTTGTAAGAGTAGCACAGTGTCCACAAGTTTTTTGCACCGTTGACGATAATTGATAATCGTATTTCATAACCATCATATATCAAATAACCAAACTACTTACTTACTTACCTTCCTACCTACCTAACGGACGAAAGCAAACGAAATAATAATAATTACTATCAACCAAATCGAATCGAATACGGAAGAAAACGGATCAGAAGGTAAAAAACAGTTTGTTGGACTAAAAATCAAATCAAATGAAATCGATCAATCCTACTCGGAATGTGTGTTGAAGTTGGAAGACAGACAGAGGTTGGAGTCACCAGCTAGCAAATAACAAATAAAGCGAAAAAGTCAAAAGTTGAAAGTCAAAAGAGCTCCCCTTCCCCCCTGCCCGTTCAGTTTCCAGTTAAGCCAGTCCTCAAATTCGAAATTGAAAACGCTGATTGATTGACGATTGACGATAGCAGACGAGAGCAGAGCAGACCAGTCAGCAGTGTGAGAGGAGCACTCAAAAAACAGAGGAAGGAGAGAAAGAATTCCTAGTTTGAGTTTTTTGTTGTGGCTGCTAAAAATTTTCACAGTTAATTTATAAAACCTTAGCATGAGTCGTATTGTTGATCTTGTATTAAATGGATTTCACCATCCGACGCATCGGAAATCCAAATCCAAAGTACGCAAGGGAGTCAAGACGAATCGTAGAACGATCATTGATGATCATGAATCAAAGAGATAGAGTTGTTTGACTGAGAGGCGGACGGGAGTACATACAATACAAGTACACGTACTTATTTGCATATATAAGTCGTGCCGCCGGAGCTTTCCAGCCTGTTTAATATTTAATACGAGTTATATTTTATATGGAGCATCTCTTATGATCAAAAATTGTGATGAAAGAAACTTGTAATACACCGATTTATATGAGTGTTGTTGTGACTTCGCAGCGATTCTCTAAATCCAAGCAAGAACCACCTTGAAGCATAGAAGTCGAATTCAGTTGGAAGAGAAATAGTATCAAATATCGAAAGCAATAATGGCTAGTAAAATGGAAATGAGCTTGGATGATATCATTTCAACCACAAAAAAAACTCGAGGTGGTGGTCGAGGTCGCGGAGGCAGAGGAGCCAGAACTGGAGGTCGGGGTGCAAGAGGAGGCAGTAGAACCGGCGGTGGAGTCCGATCTACTGGAATCGCAAGTCGAAGAGGAGGTGCGGGTGCAGGTGCACGCGGTGGAGTTCGATCGAGGCCAAGGGTAAGTTCAGTATGAAATGTTTTTAACAATCAACACCGCATTTGTGCCATAACTGTTTACATTCCACAGTTACATTCACAAGTAGTACGTAGACAGACTTGATCGATAAAAGAATGCCAGTGTGTTATGTCATTGATGAATAGCGAGGTGAACGTAGAGCAATTGAAATCGAAATGCCCTCTTTAACGTCAAACATTTTGAATTCCAACTTTCAGACCGGAAACGCAGATGGTGTTTGGACTCATGACAAATTTCAAGATAGTAACCTCGGTGGCGCCCGTAAACCCGTAAGGACTATCGGAGGTGGAGGGGGATCGGCTAAGATAACCATTAGTAATTTACATTATGGAGTATCCGATGCTGACATTATCGTAAGTCCAATTCTTTTTAATTCAAAAACGACAACGTGCGAAGCCCAAGTTGTACTTGCAATTCATGTATTGATATTCTGTTAGGAATTATTTGGGGAGTTGGGAAGTATTCGATATGCATCAGTACATTATGATCGCTCTGGACGATCCATGGGTAAAGCTGATGTTGTTTTTTCGAGACGGGCTGAAGCGCAAGCAGCTATTCAACAATACGATGGCGTCCCTTTGGATGGTATGTACTACACTTATAATATTATTTATACCTATGATACTATTTTTAGTCGCGTTGTGTTGTCTCTACACCATGTCTTATCTTCATTGTAGGAATGCCTTGTGAAGTATAGGTTATTTATTGGAGTGGAGTTTGGAGTTAGATAAAGCAGCTTATAGTGGTGTTCTTTCTTGTCAATACTTTCGCTCTTATTTTACAAGTAGATAGTGGATAGCTTCATATACTGAAGAGTTCCTGAACACAGTAATTAGCATGCTTGGGTAGTATATGGCGTCATATGAAAATATGAAGGAACTATACTAATTTGTAATATTCGGTATGTAGGACGACCGATGTCGATAGGTTGGGCCAATTCTGAGAACAGTACACAACAGCAAGTTTCCCCTCGTGGCAGCGGATTGCGCCAAATTCAAGGGAAGAGAATAAATCGGAACAGTGGAGGAGGAGGCGCCGGCTTTCGAGGAGGTCGGGGTGGTCCTGGACGTGGACGTGGTGGCCGTGGTGGAAAACAAGGGTCCAATAAGCAGCCCACTGCCGAAGAGCTGGATGCTGAATTAGATGCATACGTCAGTCAAAACCAGAAGTAAATTCCTCATAAGTACTTTCTAATACACAATTAATTATTGTACTGGAAATTATTATCACAATGCTACTACATGTATGAAGTTATTAGGATAAAAACCAGCTTTGCTATATATAAACTCCAATATGTTTTTGTTCTACAAACGAATTACTACAATTATTGTTATGTACTACTATTTACTTTGTACCATGATAAAGTAATATAATATAATTGTCATGCTATGTTATGATTAATGATTTATTTCGTAGACCTTCAATCTTTATGTTTAGACTTAGACTAGTGGAAGATGCTAAGTAAGTTGTTAATACCGTAATACATACATTGGCATTTTGAATCACATAATAAATTCAAAAATGTACACGACTGTAATAGAAGTAGAACATCTGGGTACAATAGTGAAGTACCTATCACATAACATTACATATATAAGTATATAAAATATTGTTACTTTTTTTGTTGTGTTAATTTTTGTTTCTTTTCGTATGAACAATATATGAGAGACTCTGTACTGGAATAAGAAATAATGTGAGAGAAAGTTGTGACGCTAAGTCATTCAGTACTAAACACATATGAATAAGTAAATTGCTCTAAAATAATGATGATTATGATATGATGAGCATAGGGATGATGATAATGATCAAGTCTTTTATTTGTATGGTTACTTAAGACAATTCACAATGAACGTTGATTTAGAAAACTTCTCTTATCTTACCATATAGACATTTATAAGTATTTTCAATTAACTTTTTGTTTAGTGTATTCAATATTATTATTATTACTATTATTATTATTATTATTACTGTCATTGTTTCAACTTGGACGCATGTCAGATGTGACAGTGCTAAATTAATTAAAACCTTAGACGGACCCAACACATGAGGAAGGATAATTGAACGATTTAATTTTGAGCTGAACGATCTGATACTTCACAGATTTAGAAGGAATTTTCAATTGTCTAGTAATGACTTTAACGAATTTTTAGTCTGAATTTCATTGCATTAACATTAACAATATTGTTTACATTTTACATCTATTATTATTATTAATTTAAACTTGGATACATATTTTATTTACTAATTCCTCGTAGCAACATTTTTCTGTTAGGATTAGATTGTTCTAATAAAATGGAAACGTGTTAATGTTATTTTACGATTTTTTCCTATTTCTTCATTGTTTATAATATTAGTCCTAGTTGTCCGTTTTGAGTTTGAGTTTTATAAAAATCTTTGATAATACATACAGCATTCAGCAAAATTGTCTAGTACGTCAGTCTTATTACATAAATTTAACTTCTTCGATTTTTAATTTTAACAATTCGAAATTGCGAATGATCTTACAGAGTTACATTTTGGATTTCGGATTCGGATTTCTTTTAGTTCTATTCTAGCTATGTAACAATACTAATACTATTAACATTACATTACACTACACATTATCGTTAATTCATCAAATTTAGAAGTGGGGCATCCCTTTGCTGTGAAGGGAAGGGAGGAGGAAGTGGAGCAATGCGATGGTCCACAATTTAGATTTAGATGTAGGTAGGTTAAAAGGAGCATCTGGATCTCGAACCATATTGGACGCTGAATCAAATGCCGCATCGCGATGTCATCTCACAACCGGCAACCGGAATTAGGCATAAATAACGACAACGGGAATACTGAACTGCCCACAATAGGCCTGGGGAATAGTGACTCCAACGACACTTTCGTCGGAGGAGGAACGCTCCTCGGCGAAGTTAGTCTTCTTCCCAATAAATTCCTCAGTGCCAAGAATTCCATTGAGATTCACAAGAACAAAGTGCTGACCAGTAATCAGTCCATGCCGAATGTTATCCAAGACCGGAATCACTGCTTAAACAATTTGATCAGTCAAAACCAATGTCACAGCAGCCTACAACCATTCTTGAAATCATTCTTGTCTCCTTCTTCTAAACCGGAACGGTCGAGTGACCATGACCATGATTACCATTTGAAACATGCTAGTGGCCAGAAGTCAACTAAAACGGTAATAACTATATATTAGGTGCATTAGACTAGACGACAATTACAATGACAGTAAACTAGGAATCACTTGGCTATTCCGTAAGCACGAAATGAAAAGGCTTTATATCTCGGAAACTCATAAGAATTTCAAACGTAGTAATAAATAGCGAGTTAATTATAATAAATTTAATTGAGAATAAGCAAAATGAATTTCGTGCAAAAATGATGAAATTTGGAATTGGCAAGCAAATTACTCCTAGCGATTTGAGAAACCAGGAAATCAACAAAAAATAAAACAATCATGACAGCGTAGAGTTTTGAAATATGAAATGCAAGCGATAGACATTTTGATTTTTCGCCTGACCCTTTCAAAATGAAAAATGTTCAAAATTCGAATTCGAAATCATCGAAAAAAGGTTAATAATTACTGTAAGGTTATGGTATGGTTATGGTATGGTATAGTTCCGCCCACTTATATAATTACAATAAATTACTGTTTCGGCATTCCATTGCTTACGTTATTTATAGTACAAAACAAAACGTAAGAAATTTTTTGAACATGTCTAATTTACACGTAACCTACATAATATAATTCGACATTAGGCACAGTAAATTTGAGTGAATTGTCTTATTCATGTAGGTAATAGATTAATTAGGCAATTTGATACTTCACAAGTTTTAAATTCTTCTTTGGACTTAAATCGCACCACAACCACGATACGGACTATTAATGCATTTATTATTAACTCTATCAATATTGGTTCCAACTGCAATCCAACGTAAAAAATGGATACTACAAAATGAGCTACGAGCAAATTGAATATTGTGCTTCGTTCGAATTCCAATCTATTGTAAGGTCAACTGGGCTCCAGTGCTCTCTGGTCAAAATAAGGAGAAGGAATTGATACAAGCTGATAATATGGCATCACCCCAAACTTCCAGCACAAATATCCACATGGCATTGGGGTCACCAGTACCAGAAAATACAGGACCAGCAGAGCGATTGGTAGGCGTAAGTGACAAGGAAAACGTTACTCCAACACTAGCTCCAGTTATGAGTCCAAGAGAAGACAATTATACGAAGCCAGCTGACGAGGATGATGGGAAAAGATCAGATTATGAGGAAGGTTGTAAGGTCAAGATGCATCAACTCCAAAATGGCGATGATAGTTCCCACCATAATGGCCACACGGAGAACGAGAAGGATAAGGAAACCTTCCAAGCACGCGACAATATGCAACCATTCGTTCTTTACAATCACAGTGGCAATAATAAACGCCCAAGTCAGACCCAAAGTGATGAAGACATCCAACTCAAGACACTGAACCGTCAGGATGACCTGTCAACAGCATCTGTACCTGACAATGATGCACCAAGGGTACGTCACACACGCTTAAGTAAAATGACATGGATTACCCGTTGTCCCGTTTATTTATGACCAATTTAGTTTATAGTCAACTTCGATCCCGGAAGGGAAAGGGACCCGCTTTTACGTGGAATCCGAATATTTTTTGGTTTTACCCGGATCCGATAGAGGCCGGCTTTTTTCTAAGTGTGATAGAGAAAGCAGTCACTGTAATTATAGCTATTATCTTTTCAAACATACAAACGTTCTACTGCTAGTGTTACTAACTATATAATTTAACCAGTTTCTTAATTCTACATGAGCAGGAAGTGTAGGAATAAAGCAGTTTATTTTTATCACATCATACTAGTATCATACTTCAATCAGTAATGTAATTAATTTTTACGAAATTATTACGTTTTCGTTTTCATAATGCATCGCTATGGATTCTTTGAGAAAGGTAAACCTGTGTGTAATATTATTAATATGACTTGTCATTCGAACCTGTTTTGACCAAAATTATTTTGAAAATAAAAATTTTAGGTGGGAGAAGATTTTCCGCCAAATTCGCCGAGCTTTTACAAGCGGTTGTTTTACCACAGAGTTCCTTTACCTGGACCAGACGATGACAATCAAAGTATAAACGACATCGACGATGGTTTGCCCTTACCATTGCTTACCAATCCAACAGATACCCCCCAACAACAACAACAACAACNTGGGAGAAGATTTTCCGCCAAATTCGCCGAGCTTTTACAAGCGGTTGTTTTACCACAGAGTTCCTTTACCTGGACCAGACGATGACAATCAAAGTATAAACGACATCGACGATGGTTTGCCCTTACCATTGCTTACCAATCCAACAGATACCCCCCAACAACAACAACAACAACAACCCCACGAATTGGAATTAGGTAAAGGTAAGATCAACTCAAACTTTATTTCCGATACCACTAAAAATAATCGAATTTCGAATTTTACTTAAAGTGGTATTCGTGATTAGTATTTTAACCAGAGTACAAATATACACTCTTTAGTCACAATCGTGTCAAGTGCCGTCATTGTCATTGTCACGTTCACGATTGTTCGGCATTGAGTATATAAAGTGTTGCATTAATATATGATATGATATACTATACTATGGATACTATGGTACATATGAATCTCATATGCAGCACAGGATGTTTGCGGAAAATAAAACTTATGGCTTGATTTATTCATATTCAATTCCACAGATTTGAAGGGGTTAAATTGAAAATAAAGTTATCAGCTGCTTTTTCTTGTTCTAATAGAATATGCTGGTACTGATATCCATAACGGGACTAACAAGTATCGGGAGATTTCTTTAGGCAATCAGAAACTTACGCAAAATAATTCTCCAGTGCGAATTCGAGACCAAAGTACTGGATCTGACATGACAACTTTGACCACCAACGATAATAATCTCGAGAATCACAACTACGATACCGGTTGGTGATCATTTATACCCTTGCATTTATTTTAGTCAACCTAGACATAACCATATATAATACAACACGATGCATGATTTGGACCGGGATTGCGAGATTAAGATTGAGTCTTTGTCTTGTCTTCTACTGAAGTTTATCAGTTTGCCCATAGAAAAAGACATTGGTGAAATTGGTTTCGCATTTCGCGTGATAACACAGGACATTTTGGCTTTGGCATTGCAGGTCATCAGTCACGTTTGTCTGCTACTGAAATTAGTACTGCTGAACTGAACTAGTGCATGTTATTGCATAGATAGTTTTTGTATTATTTTTTTTAAAAAGAGTCTTTATTTCCTGTCAGGTAAATTGTTTCTATGGTAGTTTGTGGAAATCCTTAACCCAACAGTCAGTAGGTCAAACTTTGATTATTTAATTGTAAAATAAGAGAAGATTTTGATGCATTCTGAATTCTGAGATGCTGGTCTGGTCACTCAATTTTTGACTTCCGGAGGTAACGGACACTTGTAGAGCATAATAAGAGTACTATAAAAGAAGAAGAATATAAAAGTAAACGTAAAGACAAGAACGTTCCGGTTCAAACTTCAAGTTGAATAACCAGTGTAATTATAAAAATCGTTTAGAAGTGTATATAAGGATCGATTGCAATACACATAATTATATACAATTTTAATCATAGCTGAAAAGAAACTGGAGGAATTGATGTGATCTACTAATTATACCAAAGTAGTCTTCCTGACGTATTGTGTATTTAAAGTAATAAATTATAACACAATACATATATAATTATATAAAAGTGCTACCTATTCCCCCACGAATCAAACAATGACGTCCCATTCCCATTATGGTAACTTTAACTTTGGAGCAAGACTAGGAATGCTGAAAACTAATTTTATTAAACCTTTCTACAATCCACTTCGTTGCATCTTGGGCAGTGGTGATGCAAGTAAAGATGGCATGGCACATTGTTCCTATAAGCATCCCACACTTCATGGTCCTCATAGAGCCTACAACCTTTTAAATATTCCTGCTTCCCTTAGTCAACCGCTAAATTTTGGTATAATTAACTACAGCTGCACATTATACAGAAATAGTTTAAGAAAATCACTTCAATCAAAAAACTCCACAATTACTTACCCATTACTCTTACATTTAATACATAATTGTTAGGGTTTAGTTTCGTGGGTTAGCCCGGTAAAAAGTAAAGCGTTGCATTGCAGTTTTACAAAATCGTAATTGGGTTCGGCTTCGGATTCAGATTAAAACAAAGCGGCATAAGGCATACGATAATTTTATAATCCACGAATCGACAGTAAACAATTTTTTATTCAATTTTTTTCTTCAAAAAATTGATCACGACAGAAACAAAATATTTTGATTAATCATCCGTGAAATTATCATTCCAACCCAACGTTGTATTTTGTGGACCAATGTCAGCTCCATGACAATTTTACTAATTTAATTAATATTTAAAAACTTTTATAATATAATAAAACGTCCTTTACCTTTGACCGGGTTTACCTGTAATAAGTGAAACTGCTTGCATAAGTAGGTATATAATTACTTTCTCGACCTATGTAGATGATGACATAGGTGAACCGAACTTACAGACACCAGTCCTTACCATGGTCAACCCAAACGATCTCCCCGCACCTGATGCCGACTACGTGGCCAGAATGGTTCCAGCTGAACTACATCCATTCATTGCCAGAAGGTGTAAAAAAGATTGTCGAACCTGGCTTTGGAAGTCAAAATCACAAAGGGAATCCTACCTGGCTAGACAAAAACTGGAACAGGAAAAAGAAAGAGAAAAACAGCACAGTGGACAATAATAAACAAAATCCTACGTTTTCGTTTACTTACCTACTTACATAACATACATCCATCGATCGAAACACAAATCTACTGTTCGTCCTTTAAACATATTTACCAAAATTTCCCACAACAATTGTACCCAAATGTGTAACTAGACAGTAAACATTAACATGTTATAGACGCCAAGGATATTCTGTGATGAAAATAAAATATGATCATGCCAAATAATGGTAAGCAAATGACAGTGTGCCCGGGGAAGGTTACAGATTTGACATTTTTTCCTTACAACATTCAATGCTAGATTTTGTGCTAGTTTTGAATTATTTTTATTTCTCACAATGTAAAACGATTTAAGAAAATTGAAAGGGGCAAGTGCACAATTCTATTTTGAATATTGTATGTCTTATAATTACATGGGCTAGAAATACCAAACGCTTAATTATGTCATACATTATTCGCTTCATCCCCATCTTCTTTAAATACGAAACCAAACACTGTAAGGCATACAAGATTAAATTCGACTTATTGTAGCCCTGGGACTTCCAACTTCCAAAAGCACAAGAGACAATTCCATTCATTGATTATTTAAGGACAACTTTCATTCCCGGAGCAAAAACTAACTTGTGTTATTTTCTGCTCCGAGGGGTTTTCATTATTCATCGTGAAACATAAAACATCCCTCCGTTTTTCCCTCTCCTTGTAAGAATACAAAACAACCTGAAAAGAAGACTGGACGGGAAAATACCCGGGCTGTATTACAAAATCGGACTAAAGCCAGCGTCCTGGCACTCGCACCTCTGTAATTGTTCGTTTGTCCCCATGTCTTTGTAATGTATTATGGTATTGTATTGTATTTTTCCTAATCTATTCATGTACATACTGGTTGGTATACATACATTATACATACACACACAATACTTGTGTGAAGTACCTACAATTCGTAGGCAGTTCTGTAATCTCTTTGTACCTTCGTGTATTTGAGAATCAGATTGAAATAGTAGTAATCGCATAGCGGAGAAAAATTCCTCAAGATTCATTTACTCCCCTCCACACACACAGTCACGCAGGGCCAGATTAATACCCGTAGTATTGTAGTCAGTGTACATAAGTCGGTTTCTTCAGACAAGACTGAAGGAGCATTCTTTGTACTTGTATACATGATAGATTAGATTATATTGTATGCAAGGATTCAACTACACTATCCTATAGACAAGGCAAGAAGAAGAAAAGAACAAGACAGAAAAGAACAGTTTCCTTTCGATAGTCATGTCATAAGAGAGGAGAAGATAGCGAAGATATAATATCTATATAGGATCTTAGCGTAGGATGAGAAATAACTCAACTCAGTACTCCTAATCAAGTGCATTTAATAAATATATCAACATTTTTCACTACATCTACTCTCACTATTTACAGCGAAATACCTACATTTACAATACAATACTACACGATAAGATACAATGCAATACAATCCAGGGTAATAAACACAAACACAATTCTATCCTAGAGAATAGTCAGGTGGGAAATATTTTACCTTTACCTGCTCCCACTCTCTCTCTCTCTCTCTCTACCTCTTTCCTACCTCACCTGCACTTTTCTACTTGTGCTCTTCTGCATTCCCGTCGACAATTTCTCCTTGTCTTCCAAATCTCAAAGTTCCAGCAAATCAGAATCACGGACTTGCATAGATTCAGAATTCCAAAGTTCCCAACAGAACAACAACAACGACGTAAGATAACATAGGAAATCGAAAGGATTGAGTCAAAGAACGACGAGGGGAACTAAAAAAGCCAGGGAAGATTGAGGAGAAGGAGCCAGAATAAGATTTCGAGGGGAAGCTTGCTTTATAAGAATCTCATCTTCAACTTCCAAATCCAAATCCAAATTCCAAAGCAAGACCGTGGATAATGCAGGATTCGAGATGTAGCTACAAGAAAGAAGAAGACACAAGTCCGTCGCAACGTGTACGATTTTAAATTCTAATCGTCAACTCTTTGTTTCCTGGAATGTGGTACATTATGCTGCTATGAAGTCTATTGGGCCATTATATTATCAAGTATGATGTACGTGTGTGTATCATCATCATCACTTCGACTTCCACTTCCATTTCATGACTGACAGCCAAAGCCAAACCAAAGCAAACCAAAGCAAACCATCCAAGCCAGGCCAAGCCAAGCCAAGCCAGGCCAGGCCAGGCCAGTTACGACACGACAACTCTCGTAGATAATCATAATAATAATAAAGTGAGTCAACTACTCTCTCTCTCTCTCTCTCTCTCTCTCTCTCTCTGAAACTTAAGCCTCAAGTCTCAACCTCCCAACGTCCCAGTCCGAACCACCGTCGACTGTCGACCGTCCAACGACCAACTGGACGCAAATTTAATCTGTGACTGTGACCGTGACGCTGAGGAAATGAACAAATCAAAGTAACTCAGCCTCCTCTTGTGTGGTTTCTACTTGGACTCTCTCTCTCTTCGGCAACCAAGCCAAACCACCTAACCATCTAATCATTACATCATTCGTTATACATTAAATACATTACGAGTCATTTGTTATCGTCACTTAGACTCATTTCATTTATTTATGACGAGTTAGTGCGAGTTCCTAGTTCCTAATAATAAATCCCCATTCGAATCAAAACCCACGACGATCACATCACGTAAATATAACTATCTATGGGACTATAGGACAGAAGGAAACCAAGGAAGAAAAGAAAGGAAGAAGAAAAAGCAAGCAGTGCCACAACAAGTACCAGCGCCAGGTTAGAGATCATCTTGACTAACTTCTCATCTTGCATCTTTATCCATTATCACTTGCGCCAACTATTTAATTACACATTGTTCACAATTCCTACAAACTAATTCCAAGAGATAATGATAAGGGTGTAAATCGTAGGTAAAGGACGATCGTGGGATTAAATCAAAGAGCTACAAAGTTTAGTTTTTTTAAATCAAAATATCTCATTATTTTTTGTTCTATGATCCTAATAGAATTTACTGTGGGGATCTTAGTCCTTTTTTGTAAACATTTTTAAACTTCGGTTTCGGATTCGGTTTCGAGTTTGGTTTTGGTTTTTTTTGATGATTTGGATCTTGGATTTGGAAAATTGGAAGTGTTGAGTTGCTCATCCATCACTGATTGCTCATTGTAGCATTCTACTGTAATCCCTGCAAATGATCCTGATATCCTTAGAAAGAAGGAAATGATTGGATCATTGGACTGTTACTGAATCGTGTGCTAAACTGCGATTATGATTACTTTAGGATTGCTATGCTGTTGTTTATTAAGTGGCTTACGTCAAAGTTAAGTGCGTTGTGCCCATAACTCCCCTCGCCCTGACTGATGGTGAGAGCCTGAGACTGACTGGTGAGAAACGGTAACTACCAACATAACACCAACTATAAAACCTTCACCAACACCAATCATATGGACATGGACTTGATCTCTCTATCTTTCATCTCCTCTCTTTTGGTTCTAGTTTCTAACATAATCAGATAAGGCCAGACCAAACCAGGCAAGACAGACAAGCCTAAACGAACCGCTGCTAAATATTTACTTTTCTTGTTCCACTTGGTTATGCAGTGCCTATCGTTATCATTGCTCTTAGTGTAGTGTCTACAGCACAAGTAATTATTTATTATTCTCTTCTGTTGTATGTACGTGCAAAACGTCACTTACGTCACTTTGTTCAACTTACTGCTCAGTCGTGACTTACAAACAATTAAAATCGAGTGTACGATTTTCAAAGGATTTTACATCAGAGAAAAAAATTGCATCACTGATCACTGATCATTTGTACTGTAGATAATTACAGTGCTTTTGCATAAAATAGGACAGAGTTGAACTGAACTCACATCCGTTCCGTTGTTAGATCTTCTTGTGACTTTTCCCACCTGCGATCGAAATTGATATTGGATTGGGATTGGAATTTGTTTTGCTAATCACAATCACTGATCACTAACTTAAGCTTAGTGTAACAAAGAGAAGCCGCAAAAATCAACGTCAAAGCCAAAGCCATAGCAAAAATCGCAACCAACCAAAACACAAGAAAGCATATTGATCCAAATCCAAATCAAGTAAAAAGTGAATTTCCAAAACATCCTTTTATCGCTTGCTGACATGCAACAGTGATTTGATTAAAATCGAGATCGGTACATTTAAAAGGTGATTCATAAAAATGTTGGAGTAGGTACATAATATTGAACATAATTGAGTAATTATGTCCTTAGGAAGTCAATGAGATTAGAATAGATTATTAGGAAAAATACAGGGAGATAAAGGTATCAAATAGGAAAAATGTCATAGTTGGATTTTGGATAGGTTGAGTGGTTAAGCTTTAATGGTGTGTTAGTGTTAGTATTCGTGACGATCATTAGATCCAGATCTCGGTCTCGGTGTGATTCACGTTGTGCAGAAATTAATCATAACTATAATATAATTAACATAACATGTTTCTCAGTGAAACCCACTGGCGGATTTAAGCATTTAATTGCTGTTATAAACCCAGACCAGGCACACTTTGTGATATTGCTATTTTGTAATTAATGGAAGGAGTTTAGTTTAGTTGGAGCAAGGTAAGAGGTGTAGATAATTCAAGTCCTGATTTTGGTGAAAAGTTGGTGGCAGGCTTTCCTTGAATGATTTACTCCATTATGATCCATTACTGGGAAAGTTTATCTCGATTCTAATCAGTTGTTATTACAAAAGGGCAGTGCAGTTAACGGTTCTTGCCTGCCACAGGACAGAACAAGGACTGCCATCACAGTATAGTCCTTTAGTTGCCGTTGCATGCTCTTTGCCATTTCTACCTGAATGACTAGTTGCTGGCAGGTTGATAATGCTCTGTATTTACATGTTACAGATTGTTCTTTAGATATAATAGGTGAAATGCTAATGGTTACTATTAACAGTAGAACGGGAAGTTGAATAGGCTTGTTCTGCTCTTGTTCGATCTCGATTCGATCCGTTTGATAGCTTCTTCATGTGCAGAAAAACTCCTAAGGGAACCTAATCATGCTTGTATGTAAATAGATATTAGTTGGGAGTTTGGTAGAGCAACATTTTTATTCCATGTTCTCATACCTCATTCAAGTTGAGCTAAGCAGATTAAACCATAGTAATTATTATCATTCTTTTTGTGATTGGGAGGTAAACACGGTTATCACTAGTTTACTTCATTTGCTGTTAATGTACAAAAGAGGAACAGCAGTACAGCAGCAAGCAAGAATACCCCACTTTCGTTTTGTTTCTCAAGCTGAGATACTTTACGTTTAGGTAGGGAAGAATAGTTAGTCTTTTATCAGTAATTCCATAATTCGTAATTGCATTGATTGAACAACTGTTTAGGTTTGGATTGGAATCGTAATTGGTGTGTCTATTGAACTGTGATTGTAGTTGGTATTGTAGGGTGCAGTAATCCGATAGCTTTCGTCATGCAGTAACTGACAGCTAAAAAAGCTCGTTCAATTCTCTAAAATTAATTAAGTGAATTCGAATCACAACAGTTTTCCTTATCTCTATCTGCTAGTTGATCAAATCCATTCCTAAACTCCTGCTCGAGATTTAATTTTGCTGGAAATATTTGGTACCTTAATCGAATTGAATGTCACCTCAGTTCAGTTTGTTTACAATGCTAACAGGCAAACGTGAGATAACTGATAATCAAAAAAACTACTTTTTGCGTAGTGTAATGTGTAATGCTAATGTGTAATTTTTTTACATTTTAGATCTACTGACGACCAGTGATCCCAGTTAGAGTTTGCAGTGTCCTAGGCTAGCTCTATGAAATTATTCTTGTCTTCAAGAAATTTTTTCTACAGCTAGTTCCTCCCAACGCAACTCAACGGCCCCTAAATGAGCTTCTTATTGTAAGTGCAAGTATTCATTATTCTTGATAATAAAATAATATGAATGAATGTAATAATTATTATTTTCATTGTTATCGTTATCAGTATGAGGACAAAGGACAAAGATTGAGAAGGAAAATAAATTGAAACTGTGTTATCTTAACTAATTTCATATATAGCGGTAATCGGTCGGCTAAAACATTTAAGCCGAAGAAAAACATACCTGAAGGAACACATCAATACGACTTAATGAAACATGCTGCAGCTACGCTGGGTTCCGGCAATTTACGGCTTGCTGTTATGCTGCCTGAAGGAGAAGACCTGAATGAATGGGTCGCCGTAAATAGTAAGAAATTAATTGGCATTGAATATTTATTTTAATCAATTTCCGCCAGCAATTATATTATTACGAGTGTCAAAATTATTTTAATACGATATTGTTCGATAAGTATGTTACTTCTGTTTATCTATGATACTCAGTAAGGAATCCCATAATCATTCCAAACTAGTGCGTACAAAAAACTGATATAATTACAATAATAATAACTACGTTGTTTTATTACAAGGTGAGTGGTAATTAAGTACAACTGAAAGTGAAATAACAGCGTTATTTGTAGAAGTGAGAACTAGAATGTGCAAAATTAATTACATTAAGTTTCCAAAATAATGAGTAGATACTGACCCGAACCCTCGATATTGATTTGTTTGCAGCTGTCGATTTCTTCAACCAGATTAATATGCTGTATGGGACAATCACGGAATTTTGCATTGAAGACTCATGTCCTGTGATGGCAGCTGGACCAAAGTATGAATATCATTGGGCAGATGGGCATGTAGTTAAGAAACCTATTAAGTGCTCTGCCCCTAAGTATATTGACTATCTAATGACTTGGGTACAGGATCAACTTGACGATGAAACGCTTTTCCCTTCAAAAATCGGTAAATCCTACATATTAGCGTTGAAAAGTGGTTAAAATTGTGCTGAAAATTTAGGGAGTGGAGCAATCTCATACTCTACTCTGTAATCCTGTAGTATGTAAATACATATAACTGACAAAGTGATATGTTTTTATCATTTTCAGGTATACCTTTTCCAAAGAATTTCTCGATGATAGCAAAAACCATACTTAAACGCTTATTTCGAGTATATGCTCACATCTACCATCAACACTTCGCCGAAGTAGTTCAGCTAGGTGAGGAAGCTCACCTGAACACATCTTTTAAACATTTCATTTTCTTCGTTCAAGAATTCAACTTAATTGAGAGGAAAGAATTGGCTCCGCTTCAAGAGCTTATAGAAAAGCTGACCACAACTAATGCTAAAGAACCTACGCTTCAAAGATGAAAACCTTGATAGAGTAAGGATAGGAAAATTACAGTGACCCATCAAGGAGAATACTACTCGGAATACTAAGTACTAACACTAATACCAATACCTACGTGTATACATCAACAACCAACTACATATTTTATAGAATCTGGAAGAAAGTTTAACTGTTCCGTAACTGTTTGTGAATGAAACTTAAACGGTGACGTCATAATGTTTACTAAAAATACTTCCTAATGTTACCGAAATATAACTTTTTAAAGCATACAGTATGCATAAATACTACAAATTACTAAACTCAGAATTCAGTGGCAGCACGCAGTCATGATAGATATTTCGATTTTGATATTTACTCCGCTGAACTACACAGGTACTCTTCGTTTCGTGTGAATGGTCCCGGAAACGGGGAAAGAAATACCTACACACCCTCATCTCTGAGATTGTCAAAGTCACGGAAGGGAAAAGAGATTGGGATCCCCACTTGACCTTGACCTTTAGTGTCTTTCCAAGATGGAAGAAGAACTTACCTAAGTTCTCATTTAGTCGACATATCTTGCTACTAAAATACTTCCACTTATCTATCGTCGACAGTCGACACGTAATCATGGCACGTTCGTTCGCTTGTGAGAACTTGGCTAAGATTTGGTGATGGACTTTGCGTGATGGCATGAGACCACAGAAGTTTTAATGCAGATCAATAAACTAAATGATACCTATAATGTAATAATAATAACTAATTAGATTAATTTTTTCTAAGGGAAAGTAACTATTACATTTTACGATAAATGGATAAATAATCATTAATCATCAATGATATAGTATATTTGTATAATGATATATTAACATTGCATGACTGCATCAATCAACCTAGTGTTTGGATGTAGACAAAAAACAATTACTATGAAAATTTATAATAACTAAGGACCTGGAAAACAAATCAAACATTTCAAAACAAATGTCAACAACTTCAAATGTTCACCGGCCAAATGCCATTATAAATTAATACAATGTTGAAAGAATTATATAGTATAACATATTACGTATTTTATTCCGAATTTAAATTTTGAAACTAATAAAATATTTAGTTGACTAAAACTGATCGCAGATCTAATGCTGATAGTAGTTAATACAAAAATCCTAAAAAGTAATACTAAAACTAATAGTAATAGTTGGAGTAACTGATGATAATGACCGCAGCAATAATAATTAATGCAGCAAAAAAGATTTTGTAGACGTAAGCATCACGATATGTAATAAAAAAATAACAAACTTAAAAGTTCAATTACGTACCTAAAACTGCTGCTGCTTACTTGGAAGTGACACTATTCTAGAATTATGAATTACGGAACGCCAGAATCTCCTTTAAACTGCACTTTTGACACTCCACGTAAGCGAAAAGCTATGCAATACTACTTAAGCTTGCAACCCACAAACATACACACCTTCACACACTGTGTAATACTGTGTCAGTGGCATGCATTGCATTGATGTCAAAGAATGATAATATACAAATTATTTATGCAATTAATGTGTGCAAGAAAGTTTTCGAAATATTTTGACTTTCAATTCAACTATTGTTTAATTTCAAAACTTTTTTCTTAGCTACTTTGTTATATTACTATAATTTATAATAATTATTATTACACTATTATACATTTTTAGACTACTCATCTACATTGCTTCTGTTTTAATAAATCAAATATGCTTGACTGACAAATGTACTCTCATACAGTTTTATTATTGCTTCAATTGTAAAAAGTTAATAACTGTGGATGATGTTGATACAAATACAATTCAGTTTCACGTTTTTACATAATGTTCACAAATGCATTTTTCAAAACTTAGCTCAATAATAGTCACAGATATTTGCAAGTTGAAAACGACAAACGGACCAAGTAATAAGTCTTTACGTCCAATTACAAAATGTCATGTGAAAAATCTGAACGCCTTAGGTTCGGGTCTTTCGTCAAAATGGATAACAGAATTATTAAATTAAACTACCTAGTAAATATTTGATGTGGATAATATAATTATAATTAACCGAAAACAAGTAAAGATATCAAAGATGATACCGGCCAAGGTTGTAGTGATTTTAACCATTAGTAAGGTGACACCAATTTGCTTTATACGTGGCCAATCTAAGGTGCTGGTTTTATTTGTACGGCACCCATACGGGTTGGATCTTGTGAAGGATAATAAATTGGAAGAGGCCTTTCCGTACCTGGAATTGGCGGTTCTATCGGGCCCGATGGACTTTGATACGAAGACGATGATCCAGCAGCAGCTGGGAGAGGGGGTGGAGGCATATAGAAGTTGATGGGAGGCGGAAGTGTGGACGAAATAGGAATGTTGAAATAATTAACACCACCACTAGTCGAAGGAAGAGGTGGAGGTGGAAGTGCACCAGGCAATCCTGGCACTGGAGGAAGAGCTACTCCACCCTCAGCCACCGAATTCTGTCTCGCTTGAGACTTTCCCCACCGAACAGTCAACCGCCGCCCCAAAATAATCAGCTTATTAAAACTTTTTTCAGCAGCTAATTCAGCAGCAGATCGCGTTGTAAACTGAACAAATCCACACTGCTGCTTTGGAACAACTGTAATGTTCCTGATTTCTCCAAACTGGTAAAAATAATCTCGTATATCCGTCTCGCCAATAAACTCTCCCAGATTGCCTATGTACAGGGTGGTGATACTTTTGTCCTCAGGAGCAGTCAGCACAGGCATCGCAGAGGCGCGACGAAGTAATTTATCCGCAACGGGATCATTGGTGCCGTAGTAACGGTCTCGAATGTTCTGATCGGATAAGGGATCATCGGGATCGGAGGGTTTCTCGTGCCGATAGGGACACTCTTCACCTCGTTTACATTCACCTTTCACCCAGAAAGAACAAATGTGTGGCCGATTGCGCTTGTAGTATGGGGTTGTGCGAGCAAGTTTCATCAAGAGGTCACTTGGAGCTTGAGCTTTACCTACTTCACCCATAGGTTCCGTGCTGTCTGTACTCTTAATCTGCAAATAATAAATAGGTACATACACATGAATATCAAAATTCGATTACTTTTGTTAGTGACAGAGTATTCGAAAAAGCTGCAACATACAGGTACGAATTCCCAAAAAGAAATAATACACACATACCTGAGATTCCAAATTCTGCACGTAATATTCCTTGTTAACTTCGTTTCTAGGAAGAGTATCTTTCACTTTGAGAGCACTATCTCGAACTTGGATGGGTAAACCGAATTCAAGGTCTAAAAGACACGTTTGACAAACATTCTTCAATTTTGCACACGTCTGGCACACTTCAGTCTTCTTGAAACGCATTCGAGCACCTGGACACCATCGAAAGACGGTGAAAGGTCTGATGCAAATTTTGCACTCCGATCCATACTTATCCTTTGTCTAAAATTAACAGAAGATCCGAATTGGATTAACCTTATGGTTCCCGAGTATTACAGATAAAGTGAATCTCAGCCAAAAATCAACACAGATATAATAATATAATAAACTATTCATTTTCGATTATCAAAATATTTTTACATACCATTCTGACATAAGGGTTGTCACCTAAACACGTTTCACATAGAATCGGGAAGTCCTAAAAGGAACAAAATAAAGTAAAGCAACATAAAACCAATGTTTTAAAAATGAATGATCATAATCATTTCTGATTATAATTTCATAATCACAGCTGTAAGCCACAAATAAGAATTTAGGCTGGCAGCGATTTTTGTAACGAATATCGGACCTCAACTCAATATACAATTTTAAATATCCACCTAACAATTACTCGTAATTATGCAGTTAGATCATAGATAGTAGTTTCTAATAATTGCATCATATGCTGTAAACCATTATAAGAATTATAAAAAAAAACAAAACAAGTTCAACTAAGCACAAGGATTTTTAAAAAAAAGCCTTCACACATCATAAGTCATATGTTACAAGAGTGACTAACGGAAAGATGCAAGTTTGTACAATAAAGAATTAGGATTAAGAATTAGGATTGTCAGGCATTGGGTATTACATTTTTTATAAAATGAATAGAACAAAAATCAACGAATAAAACGATTTTCAGGTTTTCAGAGGACGAATGAAACTCACTATTCGAATATCTACCTCACTTCACACTTATTGGATGGATATGGGTATATTAAAAAAAGGTCTAATATGAAAAGTTTGCAACTTTTCGTTGTGAATATGAATACTTACCGCATCTTCCCAGTTCTGTCGGTTGTAGGTGTTTGTAGTTTTGGACATAGCCATGATGAATGAGTTTTTTTAAAACTGTTCACTGTTACAACAACTGAAAAAATATTAATAATTGTTACGCAAATTTCTTTTGGAGCCTAGTTACTAGTCTAGGTGTGACTATAATGTACAATCAACGTTTTAGAGATCCCTTTTGGACACCCTTTTTATAACACATCAATAGTGAATAGTTAATTGGTGAAATAACGTGAACTTCTATTAACAATGACGCACAGATGAAAGGTGCTGGTTGTGGACCTGGGCCACACGAAGGATTTCAATTTCTTTCACATAAAATAGAACCACACTTGGCAAAAATGTAAAATCTCTTCAAATTCTTATATTCCTTTCGAACGATCAAATTCAGAAATTGAAGAACCAACCTGGACGAACCAGAAACAAATATAAGATCTACCTACTCACGATCACGATTACGGATTACGGAAACGGAATACGACTTTAGGCTACTTTCGACTTTAGTCAATCGTCAAAGCTCTTTTAAAGCTTATGGAACTCTTGCACTATACACTGTACGTACACTGTACTCCACACCAACACACTAGTAGTCGCCATTGCAATTTGGAACAACCGCCAAAATTAAAATGTACATGAGAGCCCATCATTGGCTCTTTTAACCTATCCCTGTAAACCATTGAAAATCCTTCAGATGCATAA
>JAAXYX010001516.1:0-22484 GCA_036851915.1 Ptenothrix huangshanensis | reverse complement strand
TTTACAGTTTTGAAAACGAAATCAGTCAGATTGAAAGGAAAACAAGTTGCAAAATTATGAAAAATCATAATAAATTCGTACAAAGTCAACAGCCAAAGTATTAATTTAGACTCGTCAATTTCAATTTTCTATTCAGCTTCAGTAGCTCACTGACTTTAACATCAACTCTTCGCCAAAGAACTTTGACCTTTGACCCCAACCAACCCCTGCCACTCTGATAAACCCATGTACAAGCGTTGTTCCAAAAATATTATAACAGTGACTAATGACTTAAATACTTAAGTAACCAAAAGGCTAAAATAAATTGAATATGCATCGATAATCGATAATCGATATGATGTGCTTAATGCTGCTTAAATAGTACTACAATTAATTATATTTGCGTACAGTGGAATGATAAAGAATAAAGACTAAGATTTAAAATGTTTTCCATGACTCTACCATCGTTGGCTACTATTAAGAAAAAAAATGCATTTGCACAAGATTCGGAACCTCCTCGCCCCCCTCCCATTATCGTGCGGTCGACCACCAAACCTACTGGAGCACATCGTGATCGTGATTATAACTGTGATGATGACATGGAACCCAATCCCGATGACACCCTCAAGATCAAAGGGCACCCCAGAGCCCCAATACGAACCCATATTCCTCCAGTTGGACCCACCACTATTCATCGGAGCTGTTGCGTCCGTTCCTCCTGTCGTCGATCCATCCGCTAAATTTTCTCGTGGTTCAGATCGAATTCACCTTCATCCCCTGAACCTGAACAAAAACCAGATTAAACTACCAGATCAAAATCAAAATTGTGATCAATGTCGACATCACGAAGGAATGACACTGACAGAGCTCCTCG
The DNA here is from genome assembly GCA_036851915.1 of Ptenothrix huangshanensis. NCBI lineage: Eukaryota > Metazoa > Arthropoda > Collembola > Symphypleona > Dicyrtomidae > Ptenothrix > Ptenothrix huangshanensis. Next base: position 21,631 of record JAAXYX010001516.1, on the reverse strand, counting down.
ACAAATTCCACGAACAGCAAGGAATTTTCTCCACTGCGGAAGTACATGAACTCCTAGACAAAGCTTTTCCACCCCGCGAGTACATTTTCGACGGCCTTCGATGGCGCGCCGAGGTGTCCAAGACACCCACAGCTGCCGTCGACCGTCTCCAAATATTTGAGAAATTTGACCAGGAATCGGAACTGTTGATGAGCCATTGTGGGACAGGTACAAGAAATGCTCCCAGATCCAATGCAATCAATGCCGTTATGAACGAACTGATCCAGGAACTGTTCGATGAATGCCTTAGACAGCAGATTCTAGACAATCCTCAACTGGGCGTTGTCATTATGAACATTCGAAATGGTTTGAATCGTATCCTACTTACCCTGACATCATTGATAGAATCTGCCCAATTGAAGGCAATGAGGGTGAACACGGTTTTGGGTGCAACTCTTACCAAGGCCCAGAATAATTTGGACAAAGAGAAGGATGAAGTAGCTAAGCTTGAGAAGGAGATACGCCGTCTCGGGGAAAATATGAAGAAGATGAGGGGCCGTCATGAGGAGGAGATGGAAAGGATTCATACGAAATATGAAGAGGAGCTGGAATTCTACAGCCAATTCTGCTCCCAAGCAAGGCGTCAAGTTCAACACTTTGAACATCCCGGGACGGCCGTGAGTGGCAAGAAACACTCGAAGCATTCATATTCAGACGAACACGGGTCCCTGTCCACACATGGGTCACTGGGTTTGGATGTCGACAAGTCTAGAATGGGCAGAGCTCTACAATCTCGAAAGTCAAGAAAGGGATCCTCCAAGGCGTCTCACGGAAAAAAGAGCACGTAGTGCAATTACATACATTATTATGAAACCCTTCGGGGAAACGGAAACTGGATATATACTGAATCGTTAATATCCGCATCAGAGCGTTACTATGATTTCTCCATTCTTCAAGATTGTTGTGTACGTGGCGAGGCCATTTCGAAATGAATGAAATAGTGTATTTTATTTTGTGGAGTGAATTTAAACTTAATAGGAATACAATACTTTCATAAGTTTGATAAAATACAATTTTCAATCAGCTGGATCTCTGTACATTAGGAAGTGTAGCTTAAGCTTATTATCAGTACGACAAATCAAAATGATAAATAAAAGTCTCAATAACAGTGAATCAAAATAAATTATCCAACACAGTGATAACCATGATGAACTTATGATTAAGGCGACAGAAAAACATAAAAAACATTATGGGATTAAAACAAGCAAGCAAAATGAGAATCCGGAAAAAGCATACTGAGATTCCAAAAGAATGCACGAAAAGCATATAATATGAAGTTTCAAAAAAGCATGAAAAATTCAATTGGACTTCAAAAAAGCATAAAAAGCAAAACGAGGTTTCAAAAAAGCATAATGGCAGTGTCGCATTACTTAAAGAAATAACACAAAAGTTACATACAAGGACTTTATAGCGATCTACCTTGTTGAAAGTGAAAGCAAAAACAGGAATTATGTTTTATTAAATAATTTTGAGTATTAATGATTATTAGATAATAAATACGACATGTTACAAAAATCAGCAAAATAGTCAGCAAATAGTGATTTAAACACATCCTAACTGATTAGGATAGCATGCAACTGAGGCAGTTCTCATGCAAGTTACTACTTCTCTTTACCTTCATTAGACACCCCAATTTGAGCATCAACGATGCTAGGGTCCTCAACTTCGGGTCGAGAGACTTCACTTTCGTGATTATCTACAACTCCGGAAGTATCCGGGTCCGAATCCGGTTTGGCCAAAAGTTCATCATCATTTTCGGGATTATGAGCACACATGAGCTCACGGCCCGAACACCAGATGAGAACCCAATTGAATTTTTCGTCTCGATGGACATGTTGGTCCGAGTAGGACCTACAAGAGCGCATCATTCGATTTTTGTACAAACATGTTTTTATGCAGCAGTTGGACTCCGTGTCATTATACCTGTGCCATTTGTAAGAGCCCGGGTACCAGGGAGTCTTATGTCGTCCCACATAATGGTATGTTCTAATCTCCCCTTGATAATTGGAATGTTCGTAAACTGCCATGTTAAATGCTTGGGTGGAGCAGTATGTCAATAAACCGGCGGAGAGAAGGAGAAGGCACGCCTGTAGCTTAACGGCCATCTTGGATTTTTAGAATGTCTGGAATTCGAAATACAAAATTAAAAAAACTACCATTGATGACTGCTCAAAATTAATTACCGCATTAATTGAAATGAAGTTCAAATTTTAGAAACTAAGATATTACCCCTAATTTAAAAATGCTTATAGTGTGTATAACTGCCAACTGCGCAGATCTTCACCAGAAAGTTGCTTGTTTGAGTATTGTAAAGTGTCAAGCTCTGCTTACGAAACGCGTAACATTTTACACACTTGTACCGGCACATACAGACTTGAATTATATTAATCAATTAACCGTCGTTTATGCACTTTCCTTCCTTCCAAAAAAACAAAGACACTTATGTATGTATGGCTGAAAATTTTACTCCTGCATTTCTATATGTGTTAGTTCATAGTTCGTAGAATCTTCAGGGGCATTTATAATGAACCTATGCTTAAGATTTTTTGTATTAAGCTGAAGAAAGTTTGAGGTAGCGGTAAGTCATTTAAATAAGCAGATCTTCAACTATTATTAAAATAATTATGCACACAATTCTAAAAAGCAATAGGGGTTTTTTGGGACCTTTATTTACCTAAATTGACCAATTTGAAGAGTCAAATTGACCTAAATTCAAATGTGGCAAAAATCAATATGCGCTAAGTTTAGAAGGTTAAATGCTGCAAAATAATAAAAATAATAACGTATTATATATGTAAAATGCAATGCAAATGCAAATACAAAAAGCTATAACAAATTAACTAGACAAAATCTTTTTTGCTTCCATGCGGCAGCCAATAGGTTCTTAGATGTCCTTGCAAGTGCAGGAAAGTTGTGAGATTCAAATTCCACCTTTAATCATTGACCACAGCTACAGCAGCCAAAGTTCGAGAGACTGAGTCAAAAGTTAAGCTTTAATCATGGAACACTGATCACTGATCGTCGTCGCCAACCAGCCTCGGTCCACGGATGGCGGACAAGTGACACAGGTAATTAACGATGTACTTAAAACGTTAATTCTAATAAGCAATTATCTTATTTCCATTGCATATTCTGGTGAATGTAACTGTTCACAAATTGTGGATTTGCAGATTCTAAGTAAGTGGATAACTTTTCATTTTTTAGCTGGTAATTTGTTGACTGAAAATCGAAAATATCTTTCATTTTGTACAATGGGTAAACGACGGAAGAAAGACACAGAAACGGATTCATCGTGTATGATAATTGAGGAGACAGATCCATTGGAATTGGATATTCAAGAAGAGCAGGATCCTCTTTTACAGCTCGAACCAATACCAGAACGGACCAAAAATAAATGTCTGATTTGCTCTAGAGACTTGACCCCTAGATCCGAAAGCGAGGTCGACAAATTAGCCACAGTCAGACTTCTCTGTCAACTGTTCAAAATCCTCAAACTCTCCCCTGCCATTTGTCGCTTCCTTCTGGTCGATTCCCTGCCAGCACCAACTGTTCTCTACTGCACTTCTTGCGAACAAACCATTTCCAGTTGTATCAAAATCTCACAAGAAATCGATCAGCTTAGAAACACTTTGGAACAACTGACGAGTAAAGTAAAGGATGATTTTATCGAAGGATTCTACTGCCGACCAGATGTCGATTGCAATGCCGACGACAACGCCAAAGCCAATGCTAATATTCGCAAGACTCTCGTTCAATGTATGACCTTGGTTGGAATTTATTTTGTGAATTATCTACCTTCATTTATTATTCAGGGTGTACATAAATGAATTATTATTAGTATCAAGAAAGGAATGTGGTTATGACTTTTTATTTCAATATTTTCAGGTTGGACAACTTGTCGAGTTCAGATTAACAAAATTCCTGAACATCCAAGTAGTCTTTCGAAGAATCGTAAGTCCCAGCAGACTTCGGATTCCGAGCAGATTCCAAGACAAGATGCAAGTTTCCATATTTCAAGGTCGACAGAAAGTTCGGGAGGTCCATTTCCTGAAATAGACTGTAGTGGGGTAAAAATGGACGAGGGAGAGAGTCGTGGCGATTGTGTGAATCAGCCTATAAACCACGATTATTTTGATGACAATGACAACAATGATGACAATTACGAACATGAGGCTGCTCCCCTTTCTCCATCTCCGATCTTAAGCGAGGACGATCAAGTTCAAGACAAAGTTAAAGATCACGTTCAAAATCACGTTCAAGCTCCAGATTCTATTCCCGTCATTCTCGTCACACCCATCATTATGCTTAAATCGCTCCCAGTACCACAAATAATCGATGTTCCAGCCAGAGATGAAATCAGTATGATTGATCATACCGATAAAGATGCCGAAAAAGAAGTGGAAATAATATCTGATACCAGTAAAGTCAAATCTAATCGGCACAGACCACGAAGACCCCGTGAAAGAAAGCAAATTNCCCAGTACCACAAATAATCGATGCTCCAGCCAGAGATGAAATCAGTATGATTGATCATAACGATAAAGATGCCGAAAAAGAAGTGGAAATAATATCTGATACCAGTAAAGTCAAATCTAATCGGCACAGACCACGAAGACCCCGTGAAAGAAAGCAAATTCTAGCCTGTAGAAAAGACAGTGATGACCAAGGTCAACCCCAAGATCAAGATCAAGGTCAAGGTCAAGGCGATAGTCCTCGAAGATCCCTCAGATCGCGTGTAAGTAAGCGAATTCCTACGTACAAAATAGACAGTGACGATGATGACGATGGTGATGACATTGGCAACGTGTCCGACACGGGTTCAGTCTACATACCCGAAACAGGGACTGAATCAGACAGTGTACCGAATAAGAATTTAAATTCGGACTCTCCTACACAAAAACAAGATCATGAAACTACTCACAAAGAAATAAACTTTATTTTTCCTGAGATAATATCCAAGCTCAAAAAACGAAAGAGGAAATCTCGAAAAACAAGTAAAACAAAATCTCGACGAAATAATTCTTCCAATTCCAATTCTCTGGAAGCAAAAAGGAGAAAACAAGAATTTCCGTTTACTTGCACCAAGTGTGGATCTGGGTTTCGGCGAGAAAAGGGCCTAGAGCTTCATATGAAGTATCACGGGGGAGACGGAGCAGAACTGATGTGCAATCAGTGCAATGCCAAATTCTCCAGAATGACTCAGTTGAAGCAGCACCAGAAACAACATCAGAAGGTCAAACGAGGGATTCTCTGCCTGTTCAAAACTGATCGTAGGAGCAAAGTTGTAGCTTTCCTGTGCAACTACTGTCAAGTAACCTACAACAGGGAACAATTCCTAATCGAGCAGGGCAGTGACAAATTAAAGATATCCTGTGACCAGGAAGGCTGCCCAAAAATCTTTTCCAACTTCATCATCTTCAGCTACCACCATGACAAAACTTGTTTGGAGAAATCTAGACTCATTGCGGAAGACCCCAAGAATAACTTGGCAAATAGAGGCATTGTACGAAAGTATTTGAAAGATAATGAAAGAGTAGCTTCAGATTCAGAAGCAGATCTTCACAGCTGTCCCAGGTGCGGCAAGAAATTCCGTCAAGTGAGTAACCTCCAAAGGCACATCAGTCTCACCTGCCACTCCCTCAGTAAGGAAGAGCAAGAATCCATTAAGTCCAACTCCTGCCATAAGTGCAACGTGTGCAAAAAGAAATATGATCTCAAATTAGAATTCAATGCTGCAGGTCAAAGGGTGTTCCACTGCGTGTTCGATGATTGCTTTCGCTGGCATCCTACCGTCAACAGCTACTACAAGCACCACGCAACGCATCACCAGTACGATAAAATTCTTTCCACATGTGAAGTCTGTAACAAGGAATTCACCTATCTGGGAACATCCTTTTTGACACACGAAGGAGTACGGAGATTCAAATGCGACTTTGACTTTTGTCAAAAGGACTTTGGGAAATTCCAATTGCTTTTTAGGCATCATATGAGTCATCATAGAGAGTTCGGTTTGGGTGCACCACCAAAGGGGACTTTGACCAATAAGACCTTTGATCACAGTTCCCTCGTTTGCAAATATTGTCATAAGGTCTTCAAAAGTCATCATACTCGCAGGACCCACGAGGTTGCCAAACACACCAAGGAGTTTAAGTATTATTGTGAGATCTGTGGGATGGGACGTCCAAATCTAGGAAGGTTGAGGGAGCATGTCCAGTCTCATTCACAGGAACGACCTTATAAGTGCGAACTTTGTCCGAAAACGTTTAAAAAACCGTTCGACCTCAAGTCGCATATGAACAAACACAATAATCTGAGACCTTACATGTGCGAACTTTGTGGCAAGGCATATCACAATGCCAACGTGTTGGGCATGCATAAAAAGCAAAGTCATAAAAACAGGACAAATTAAAAACACGCCAAAAATTGCCAGCTTTTTAGGTCATACCATACTGCATACTTTTCAATTTTTTATGTTAATTAATATCCGCTAAAGTTCTGTTTTTATCTAAATGATTAATAATTAATAATTTTTAATAATTAATTAATTAATAATGCCAATGAAATTAAATTGTTACGTAGCATATTGGCAAATATTCAGGCACCTAATAAAAAAATATCTATAATTATTCCGCTAAAATAATCATAATAATTACATATACGGTCATTTTTGCTTATAAGCCGTGTCAGTCTCAGTCAGTTTGGTATGCTTAATTATATGTACTAATCTTATACCTAGTAGTTATTTATTATAGTTCGTCAAAGTATGATTCCTAATAATAATTATTAAATATATATGGTGGCACTAATTACGTTAGCCACATTTTTTGTAGCGCTTCGTTAATTTCTGTAATTATTGATGATGGAGAGTAGGATTTAGTATCTGTTTATTTTGTACTGTATAATATATTCCAATGACAGTCTACATACATTTTTAAAATTGAATAAACACATCCGACATCCGCAATGATAACTTTAAAATTCTAATCCCACTGCCTTTAGCTAATTTCTAGTGCATTCCATAATCACACGAAATACGACTTATGAAACGTATAGTTACTAACATTATGCAAATAGCGTTACATATTAGGTTTTAATTTTCATTCATAGGTAGATAATATAATTATTAATTAATTCTAATATACGATTAATGCATAGTACCTATTTAAATGTATGGTACAGTATGGGGAATGTAATGGGCAATGAGTAATATAGGTAATATGGGTAGGGTAAGGGTATGGGTATGGTATACATACATAGATTAATGCCAAATGAAACCACGAGCAGAGGAGCAGATATACCTTTACTTGGCTGTTTCCGCAAAGTTTCAAGTGAAGTGAGAATCTTAGCTTGAGAATCTCAAGCCGAAGTTCAAAGCTCAATCTCAATCTCAATGATAACCAAAATTTTAATTAATTACTTATTGATATTTATAATAATTAAAAGTTCAAAATAAATTGTTAATTGTTCACCAGAAGAAATGGATGATTCAGCACCGACAACAATTACAACCACAGTAGCAGATTCTTTCGACTTTGCATCCATGAATTCTAACGAGAATGACAACGACAACGACCCTCTAATAGGTTTTTCCAACTTTATTGACTGTGATGTGGATATCACTGAAAAACGGAACAGCAATCGACATAATTTTGACATGAATTTTATCACTCATCCAATTCTCCGTGACCTTGGAGCTCATGTTGACCATGATCATGATCCTGGTCCTGTTCCGGGTTCTGGTTCTGGTCCTGGCTCTCATGACGGTATCGAACAGCAAAATATAAATCAAAACGAAATTCCGAATTCACTAAAGTGCTTAGTTTGTACGAATACAATAGATTTAAATAGTAGTACAAACACAACTAGTTTTTTCGATCTCCAAGAGTCTCTTCAATTAGACTCACAAATTCTGCTACTAGAACTCACTAAAGTTTTGAAAATCTCCCCTACAATTTATCAAGGGATTGACATTAGGTCAGTTCCAACTCCGATGTATTGTACTTCCTGCAATAATACTGTATCTCGGTGTTTGACTATTCTCAGTGAAATAGAAGGTCTTCAGGGCACCTTCGACAATCTAAGGGAGATGTTGAAAGACAGTTTTTTGGAAAGCTATAGTCGGCAACCGAATGGGGTGGATGAACTTTTAGGGGCTAAAAGCCAACTCAAAAACTATAATCAAGTTCCTGATAATCAAAAACAAATTCAAAGCCAAGAAGAGCAATTGAACTTTGATCTTACAGGAATAAATCTGGCGAGTGTACAAATAAGGAAAACCTTCGTGCAATGTACGCCATAAATGTTCTTGGCTCGTAATTAAATGTTAAATATAAAATTATAACTCACAAATTAATAAATTTTTATGTGTCCGATTCCTCTTTACACGACCTTTTTATTTCTACAGGTTGGACAAGTTGTCGAGTTGCTGTCAATAAAACTGGCGTTGCCAACATTAAAGTCGGACGATGTAGAATAAGAAGCAATATCGATCGTAAACCTGAGTCCCTCCCGGTAAATAGAAATCACAGCAAACCATCATTAAAATTAAAAAATGTCAAACTAAAGAAGGAAAAGGAGAGGGATGTGAAGCCCAGAAATACCGTTACTGATACCGGAACTAGTCTTCAGATTCAGACTGAGAGTCCCTCTTGTAATAGTCCTGATCCTATGGATGATAATATTAATTCCGACTTGGAAGGAAAATCTGACACTGGGTCACTTTATATTCCTCAAGAAATCGAGGCCAGGGTCAAAGTAAATGTAGAAAAACAAAGGGAAAATCAACACTCAATTATAAAGAGGAAGACGAGAGACAGAAATACTCTGAGAATCAAAAGGTGTAGACAGGAAGGCAAGAATTTCCGATACCGATGCGATATCTGTGGAAAAGGGTATCAGATGGAACACTATCTAAATGCTCACAAGATATGCCACGATAGTGTCAAGGACAACGACAAGGATAGTTTGACTGACCAGAAACTGTGCAAATTAAAATCGCCCATGTCCCTCCTATCCGCCAAGTTAAAAAGGCGTTTTCGCAAACGTCGGACGGAAGCACATAAAAAGTTCAAATTTATAATGATGGCCTCGCAGCAGTCCAAGGAGAAGCATTATCCTTTCAAGTGCAAAACATGTGGGAAGGGTTACCAGCTCAAGCACTATTTGGATATTCATGAGAAGTGTCATAGGGGGGAGGTGAATGTTCCTTGTCCAAAGTGTGATGAGAAATTCGCAAGTCTGCACTACGTTCGTCTGCACCAGTTCATGGCCCACAGTATTAGTAGTCAGGGTAGTGACAAGCCCACCTATGACTCCGAAGGCTACCTCATTTCCTTCAAGTGCAATTTCTGCGGCAAGGAGTACTTCATGAATGACTATCTGGTCGATGCTGAGGAAGAAGGTGATGCTGAAAAAGATGGAGCGCTTCGAAAAACCAAAATCCTCAAGATCGACTGTGACCAGGAGAATTGCACTCGAACCTTCTCCAGCTTTCGTCTCTTCAACTGGCATCACAGGAGATCCTGCACCTCCAAACCCAAACTTAGTTTCCGGAACAAGGCATCAAGGGCATCGATCATGATAAGGAAGTCCCGGGCAGAGAGGAAAGGGAGGACGGAGTTCCCCTTCAAGTGCGAGACCTGCGGCAAGGGCTACCAGGTCGAAAGTTTCCTTAAAGAGCATGAGAAGGTTCATCGAGGTGAGTTGGACTTCCCCTGTTCCCAATGCGAGGAGAAGTTTCCTTGTGCGAAAGATCTTCACCTCCACGAAGTCATGCTTCATCAGAAGCCCAAAATGAATTCGTTCGATGAATGCGGTCAACTTCTGTCCTTCAGCTGCTCCCGTTGTGGCAAGGAGTATGTGAGAAGCGATTTCTTGACCTCCTCTGGGGATCTTTATATCAAATGTGAGATAGAAAATTGCGGCAAAGTGTACCCGACCATGAAGGGATTCCACCAACATCATCAGTATCACCACGAATCCAGTAGGAGGAGAAAGAAACCTCAGAATCTAATCTGCAATTATTGTGGGAAACATTTTCGAACTTCCTCTGGACTGAAGGACCATGAGATTAAGGCTCATACTGAGAAGTGGAGGTATTTCTGTGAGGTTTGTGGGAAAGGGTGTGCGAGTTTGGGCAAGTTGAATCAACACATGTTGAATCATACTGGGGAGAAGAGGTATCAGTGTGATCAATGCTCAAAATGCTTTAAGAAAAAGTTACAATTGACAGATCACATCAATAAACATAATAATTATTTCCCCTATGTTTGCGATGAATGTGGAAAGAGCTTTGTGGGTGCGAATGGACTGAGATCGCATAAGTATTATACGCACCAGAAGAAGGAAAAACAGCAGCAGCAGAGGTATACTAAGGGCAAGCGGGTTAAGCAGGAATGAAAATGATTCTTTATCTTGATCGTGAAGATGAATCTATGAATAATCAATTATTAGTAATTGTTTGATTGTGATTAACAGGTAATAATAATTTTTACCAAACCTCGCCTTTTGTTCGTCAGTCGTCGAATTGCTACATCATGACCCGCATTGATTTACATTTGTAAAGTATTCAACTGTATGTTATTATGTTCATAATTATCTTATTTTTATTCAAGGATTGATCAATATTTATGAATTTTTCAGCGAAAGATTCACCGAAAATTGTAGCATAACTTCGTTTACGTCACGTGTCACGTTATTGTAGTGTCATTAATAAATAAAATTCGCTCAAGCCGTATTTTAATTAACTCGTGGTTTAACTGTATTTTTCATAGATTGCATGTAGCAAACATAGTTTATTTCATTTTGACCTGAAAATTCAGAGAAACTGCAAACTCCATATCAGAACAATACGGATGATGAGCGAGCCATCTGGAGAAGGCGGAAGACGAAAAGAGAAATCACTGGTGACTGATGAACCATAATTACAATTACCTGCTGCATTATTAGTAGAATTTGTATGCACTATATATGTATTAAATATTTTTTCTTTTATTTACCTTTTTTTTCTTTCATTCAAACTTAAAACCCCATTTTCCTGGAATTTCAATTAAAACCGTATTGAAGGACAGCTCTAAAATCCGCAACCAAATTCTCCAGGTAAAAGCGCGAACAGCTTGAAATACTTGCCAGATAATTAATATATAGAAATGAAAGAAAGCCTGTCATCGAATTATTTTAAAACAATTTGAAGTTGATCTGTGTTTCTATAATCTACGAGTACGAGCCAAAGAATTAAGTTAAAATGACGTGTAAAAGAAGTAAAATTCAAGATTCATTACACATGATGGAGTATTTAGATTATTGTGAAAACCAGAACCGCAACAGCAACAATTTGCAAGTCACTGATAAATTCAAATCCGGTTTTCACACGAACAAGAACCGTCAATGTCTCGTGTGCTTTGAAAGGATCGAGTCCGACGGCAAAATTAATAAAGTGCAACAAAAATGCGACGAAAATATCAATCTTGAAATTCACAATGCCAATGTAAATTTCGATGAACTTCTGGCGTTGCCAAAAATATTCAAGATTTCCCCAACCATTTTTTCAGGCATTGAAGCTGACTTGAATTGTGAGGGAGAGTCAGTGTCATCAGGGTCAAAGTCAGGGTCAACGCCGGCGAAAATTTACTGTTCTTCATGCCTAGCCAGTATCTTTGATGCCTGTAGGATCCTGGCAGAAATTGAAAGACTTAATGCAGATTTAAATGCAATTACAAGTAAAATTAAGAGGGATATGATTCAGTCATACCGACGACAACAACTTGACAACAAAACTTGTCATAGTCAAAATCATTATCAGCATCATGTTCGTTTTAATCTGATTCGAAAAACTTTGGCACAGTGTGAGTTGCAGACAGATTTTAAAAAATTGCAATATGTTGTATATAATTACCTAATTGCGATTTTAAAAATATCTAGATGAATATTTGATTTGATTGTCATTTTTCTTTGAATAATCCAGGCTGGACAAAATCGTGTCAAGTTCAAGTCTATCGTCACCGTTCACAAGACATTCCAGAATCCAAAATAGTACCTGAACTGGAAACAAAACAGGAACCAGAATCGGAATCAGAACCGGGACAAGAATTAGAACTAGAATCAGAGGCCGCATCAGAACCGGAAACAGAACCGGAGGAAGAAGATTCCCATGGATCAGATAAAATTAGGCCCCATAAACGAAGAAAATACCGGAAGCGCATCCCTAGCAGCTCCTTCAAATGCCCCCACTGCCATAAAACTTATCTTAAAGCTGATTACGAAATGGACAATTCAGAAGACCAAAATTTCTCCTGCCTCTGTGATATTCCTGGATGCAATAAGATTTTTTACGACTTCCCCGTCTTTCGAAAGCATCACCAGGCAACTTGTCGCTCCAAACTACTCAAGGAAGCTTTCACCTGTGAGTACTGCCACAAATCCTATATAAGTCTAGTCAACCTGGAGAGCCATAAAGCCCGAGAGCACACAAACCAATACAGATTCTTCTGTGACCAATGTGGCACCGGTTTCACCTCCCCGACTCTTCTCAAGAAGCACATGAACTCTCACTCGGACGCCAAGAATTTCAAGTGCAAAATTTGTTCGCAAAGCTTCAAGCAAAAGATCCAACTGACGCATCACACTATGAGGCACAATAGCGTGACTCCTTTCATCTGTGATATCTGCGGGAAGGGATTCATCTCGGTGCAGAAACTCAAGAGGCATTTCTTAAATGTTCACGCTAGTAGAGATACCGATTGCACCCGAGGCGAAGAAAACGCGAATGAAAATGAACTCCGAAAATTCTCTTGTGAAACTTGTGGCAAGTGCTTTGCGAGCAAGACCTACGTCTCCTATCACGTTTGGGCTACTCATAATAAATCGAGAAATCCACGACCAAAACCAACCAAAACCTTGATCTCAACAACAGATGCGCAAGATTTTTAGATTAAAAAATACGAATTACGTACGAATTCAATGCTAATTACGAAATAATCGCAGAGCTTTTGAAATACAAACACGAAATTTGTTTAATTACCCCAGAACCAAGTTTCAATTTGCTGGATGACAATTACAATTACAAATGTTAGTAACAGGGGCGGAAATGGGAATTTATGAAATAAATACAAATAATAATGAAGTACACGCTAATATACTTGTATAAAGTTTCACACGATGATTAGACAGTGCAGGTATACTTGTACTTGCATGTTTACTTGTAGAACTCGTGCTCAGACTCGTCCTTCTTGATGTTATTCTTGTAGCCCTTCTCGAAATCTTTAGGAAGAACGATGTAACGATTCTCACGAACTGCGTGCATTCCAGCCTGTGAAAGACAAACAGATATTAGTTGATAATAATTTCCATTCAAAAAGATCAACGATAAATGTATTCCGTAAATCTCTGTACCAACTTTGAACCAGAACGACTCAAAGTATTATTGCATCTCTCACAAAGCATCACTCTAGGTGTTTAACTAAGATTTTAGAATACTGCTGCACTCTTTCGTACCTCTTGACAAATGGCGTTGATATCTGCACCGGAAATGCGATCTGGTCGAGCAACATAATCCTCCAGATCTACCTCATCGCTCAAATTCATCTTGGCGGTGATGGTTGCAAAGATGAGACGTTTCTGTCTTCGATCTGGCAGGGGGAACTCTATCTTCCTGTCCAAACGACCTGGTCGCAATAACGCAGGATCCAATGTGTCAGCTCGATTCGTGGCCATAATCACCTAAGTAGAAAATAGAACGAGTTATTATCGTAATTGCGACAAAAGGTAGACGTCAGTTTTCACAATGTTTTATGATTTAAAGAATTTGAAAAAAACAATACCTTGACATTCGTGGTCTGATCAAAACCATCCATTTGATTGAGAAGCTCGAGGAGAATCCGCTGCACCTCCCGATCAGCACCGGTTTGTGCATCGAAACGCTTCGTAGCAATGGCATCGATTTCGTCGATGAAGATGATTGCCGGAGAATTCTCCTTGGCAAGACGGAACACATCTCGCACCATACGGGGACCTTCGCCCAAATATTTCTGCACGAATTCTGAGCCCACGACACGGATGAATGCAGCTGTGGTGTGATGAGCGACTGCTTTGGCCAGCATAGTCTTACCACAACCTGGTGGACCGTACATGAGAACACCTCTGGGTGGGTCAATACCAATTTGCTTATACAGTTCATGATGAGTTAGGGGAAGTTCGACGGCCTCTCTCATTTCCTGCTTCTGCATGTCCATGCCTCCAATGTCGGAGTAAGAAACATCGGGTTTCTCATCTAAACGAAGTAAAATAGCATTTGTACACGGACAAATTTAGGTAAAAACGATTTTTATAGCTTCCACTCAATGTAGAAAAGAAGGAGAACAACTGACCAGCTTGGAGCATGGAGATGGACGAGTCGGCTTCAGGAGGGAGGACGTCCACAAGGGCATTACTGTGCTTATGCAAAGCAACGGATGACGAAGGTCGGAGCAACTCTCGGTCCAGGGTGGAAAGAATACGAACATAGTAATTCGAACCTTAATTTGAAAATCAATTATTACATTCAGTGTCATAGCATTCATTAATATATTTTTTTGAAAATATATATCGGCGAAGAGACAAAATGACTTAAATCCAAAATAGCCGCTAAAAGCAAAATGAACTAAATCCAAAAGTGACTCAAATCAAACTAACTTAATTTCTGTTTTCCGTTCTCATTATAAAAGTCCAGATCAGAACGTTGAAACTTTTTTAAAAGTCGTAATTTGAACCCTTTCTCCTATTTGAAAATCCGTAATTTAAGAGTTTTGGATTTTCGACAAGTCATAATTTGAGCGTTCTGATTTTTTTTGAAAAATTGCAAACGAACGCTTTGAAACGTTGTACATTAAACGTTGTGTACTTTGTTAATAATTACAATCGTAATTAGAATATTTTGCAATTTATGCTGTCATTAATGTCGTGTAAGAGTGCTGAGAATGGCGTCCGCATGNATTTTGCATTTTATGCTGTCATTAATGTCGTGTAAGAGTGCTGAGAATGGCGTCCGCATGTAATTTTACGGATTTATACGCGATTTTGATTTGAAGTCCTTGTGGATATAAGTAATTTTAACACTTCCCCAACGATATATACAGTCTCAGTCTCTTTGATAAGTTCAGGATTTTCTTTTTTATTACCAGTAGTGCTGCCAACAATTCCCGTATTCTGATCTACAGCTTCAAGAAATTGACCAATTACTAAGGGTACACTTTGGATTCTCTTTACTTCTTCCTGGGCGTGGAGGTACTCTTTCTTAAGATTCCTCTGCTCATCCTTAATGTAAGACTCTTGAACCTCCAGAAATTCTAGCTGCCGCTGGAGTTTCTGTTGCAACCAAAAAACAAAATGTTTTAGTTAACACGCAGTTAAAAATGCATTTAAAACATCAGTGCCTTGAAATCGAAATATAGATCTTCGTTTATTGTTGAATACCTTATATCTGGTGTACATGTCATCGATGTCAGAGTCATCGAGCGTACTCGTGGCTGGGAGCAGAGTGGGTTTGACATCTACGGTCAAGACTTCCTCCTGCAAGTATTGCGTTCAACATTAAAATTTTAACACTTGACATTCAATAATTATCAAAGCATAACAAAACTGCCTAAATATTAGCAATAAGTTTGATAATTATTTTAAAACGTCTACGAAGACTCTTCTGCAAAATAGTAAGTTGTCACACTTTTATGACGAATATGAGTACAACTATGAAAACTGGTTTTAAACTAAAGTATGGATTGACTAATGGGTAATGGTGAATTGGTGAATCGAACTTTGAACTTGAACTTACTTGAACTGGCTGGGGTCCAAGAACTTCTTCCATAATTCTGAAACAAAATTCAATTAAACCAACAATTAATTAAACCTGATCTTTTAAATCCATTCTCAATTGTTATCGGCATTCAAAATTATCGCCCATGACAAACCAAAATAAATTTTTGTACTATCAATTAAGGCTAATTTGATGAACTGTTACGATTTCAAAAAGCAATTTTTGACTTTCAACTTTCAACCTTAGTTGTTCGTCCAAAAAAGCTGCCTACTGCCAATCGACTAATGATTAAATGATCTTGAGTCTATTAATTAAAAATCAACAATTGCAATGAAATTCGATCTGGAATGGCAAACGGTACGTGTCAAATAAATGAACGAGCTAAAAAGTATAATGACTACCTACATATATCATTTATATGCTTGTAATGCTCGGGATACTATACTGACTACGACTACTAAGATAATGCACTGTGAAACATAGAATGATTCAGCAATTTTTCCTCTTCACTCAACAAAAACCAGTGGGTTATTTCAAGCAAAAACACAATATTTTCGAAAAACAAGCAAATAGAAACGTACCTTACACAATTGGGAATATTATGCGTGCAGTTCAACTATTTAATTGTCAATTATCCTCAAGTTTAACTAAATCAAGATTCCACTATTTTACGCAAAAGGTGACAATGAACCCGACCGACAGACAGTTTCAGAAATTTAAACACTACCGCTGCAACTTTCCGGGAAGAATTCAAATGCAATCTCTTGTAGTCTTTCGTAGCGAGGGCATAATGTACTTATGTACTAAAAAAAGTACCTTCGTCATTACGTCATTATTATTACCTTATCTTAATATTAATTTACCCTTAAATAAACACGTTTTTCATTGGCATTAAATAATTATTAGCGTAGCATTATTTCCATTGTGGACTATAACTGGGCTAATTGTATTAATGCAGTGCAAGGCCTAAGAAATGCACATTCTATGACATGGGGAATTTCTTTTAAGAATGTCAAAAAATGTAGAAAAAAGCTGCCCATGACTTTGATGTCTTAAAATAATATTGGGTTTCAGTTTCTGAATGAAAATTACGAAATGGTAATTTTAATTTCACATATTCATATGTGTGTCCAAAGATTATGTAGACGCGCAACGAGCTATAATTATAATTTTATAATTTATAATTCATTATTTTTAAATTATTGAACTAGGCGGTACTTTTTAGATGCTATAGTTTTTGCTTTATTCATTCGCTGAATTTAATTTGTGATTAGTGGGAAACCCGCCCCGCTGTAAAAGGCTCTGTATTGTTTTAAATTTACAATTATTTACAACAATGCAGAGCCTCCACATTAGACAGGTTTTCCACTAATTGCCTTCATAGTTATTTAAGTTCCATTTTATTTTATTTGATCAGAAAATCTTCGATATTAAAGATGATTTGTTAACTTCAGGCAGAACGCAGCTGACTCCAAAAAGACAATGACTTTTACGTTTCCTCCCATACCACTGAATCTTTGGATACTTACTATTATTTTAATTTTAACCAGGGCTGAGACGGTATGTAAAATTTAACTTCAGATCTTATACATAGAAATAACAAATAGAGAGATCGAAAGTGACATATATTTAAATTCAAACTACTGCCACACCTTCAGAAATCAAATCATTTTTTCAACTCAACAAATCTCTTATTAAAATGTGGCTTTCAAAGAGAACATATTCATATCATAACAAGCCGATAAAAATTCTAGAATTCATTACTTCATTCCCCCTTTGCATGGCTCGAGCGAATACTGGCATAACATGATGTCTTTTTTGCAAAAATGCGCACGGCAGAGAAAAAATGTACTTTTTGTAGGTACAAAAAATGTATCGCTATAGCAGTGATTCACTACTTGCAGAAAACCCAAAGTTGCAATCCCCCTCTGTAGATAGAAATCAGCGTGCTCGCCATTCACACCTAAGTTAATTATATTGGTTTAAAAATTCTGAAGCAATTCTTATGAAAGTTTGCCAAATGCAGAAAAAGCTTAGTCGCCTTTACGAAAACAAATAGTTATTGATGGTCATTTTTCTCAAGAATGGAAAGTGACTCAAAGTAAAAAAAGCGGTCAAAAAGGGTAATATAATAAATTCTATTAAATTTAGTGCCATTACCTAATTGGTAAATACCATGAGGTAAAGAAAGTTAATGCGTCCAAAAGACGAGCAAAACGTCAAACAATCCTGGAAGGCATAATTTTAATTGCGCCCGTATTCTCTATCTCCAACTAACAAGTACATTGTACATTAATTAGGTGCATAGTTCCAGTCTCCAGCAATTCTAACCTGCTTTGGTTCCAGTATTCAGTGTTAGTGTTACATAATTATTTCGTCATCCCGTGACCCAATGCCCATAATACCCCATATTGCCCATTGATTTCCCATATAATGCCCAATGTACAATATAGGTATGCCCATTTGCCCATTGCCCAATGAGAAAATCGATAAAGCTAGCAAATTTTCACCTAATCCTTTCCTGGCAGTCCGGAGCGGCAACTGCAAATACACTGGACAAGGACCACGAATACAAAATTACGAAACCAAGATACGAATGTTCGTTTTGATCAAATAAGTTAATATTATCATTTAATTACTATTAATAATGCTGTACAGCAAATCGTGGAATTTCCTGCGTAGTTCCGTCCCATGCCATCACTCAGTTGGTAACTTTGTCATCAAAACTTCGAAGGGGCAAGACTGTACGAATACAAAGGGCTGGGTGGTTGGTTAGTTTCTGGATTTGAATATGTTGGTGGTTTGTTAAATTGACCATGTCCTTCATGTGTAGGCATTTAAAATATGCATCGTCACATTAATAAACAAGAAGTTGCAGTAAACATTAAGTACGATGGGCGATATAACTGTAATTGATTATAACAATCAATTGGATATTAGTCGCGTCGCCATCGACCAGCTAACATTGACTCAACTGTAACAAAGAAAACTTTGCGGAGACAAAGACTAAGTACTAAGGACAGATAAAGTTCAAGTTCAAGACAAAGTGAAAGTGAGCATTCAGTCTGTGTCAGTTAGAAATTAGTCATTGGCTATAATTGGTGTGACTGTTACGTGGCATCACTAGTTGGTAGTTAAAAAAATGTTCGACCCGGACTACGAAGACCCAGAGCATGGGGAAGGTACCGGAGATGTCTTACAAGTGGACCCAGTCCAGGTCCATACAGTTGGCCTGGAGAGAATGAGTTCTGAAATGAGACGATTTAAGAATATCCCCAAATTGACACTTTCTCCAGCTACACTCCAGTTCCAGGTGTCTGTCACGTGCCTCGTCTGTTCCAAAGTCATCAGCTCGGATTACGACAGCGAGCAATTATTTCCCGGAGCCTCCTCTAATGCTTTGGTGTGTGCCTTGTCCACTATATTTGACATTCCCCAGTCCTTCTACGAGCAACTCAACCTTCACTCCCTTCCAACACCGCTTTACTGTTCTCTATGCAGTAGTCTCATCTTCAATTCCCTGGAGATTCTCAACAACATACAAAGTCTTCAGAGTAATCTGGAAGTGCTTAAGAGTGAACTGAAGAGCAATTTAATTCGCAGCTATGATGACCCCTCAGGGAATTCGAATACCGGACACAATAATTCCTACTCCCATTCCAACGGAAGTGCGGCTAAGGAGTTGATACGGCAATCGCTGATTCAAAGTATGAAGCATAATCTTTTTGTTCTAAATTCTTATTTGGTAGTGCCATTAATGAATGAATGAATGATTAATCAACTTTTATTTACTTTGCTTTAATTTAATTTTTAGCTTTGTCCGAAAACGAAGATGTTTTTGGATCTGGATTAGGACAAGCCCAAGAAGTTAACGATGATCTTGCAATGACCATGACTGAGGAATCTCCAGACAGTTTATTGGGGCTGGATCATGACCCCATCTCAGAAATGTATACAGCAGAGGAGATTGAAGATGACAGGAACAGAGAAGATGAGGACATCAATGGAAGGAATGATAATCCGAACTTCCTTGATTACGAAGACAGGAACGAAACGGAACTTCAGGATTTCTTCACCAACCGATCTCAAAATCTCAGTCGAACTAATCACAGTCACCACCTCAACAATATTCTCCCCATGACTATGACTTCAATAACTGAGATCGATGGTAATGAAAACGAAGATGAGAACGAGAATAGTCACAATGCTACCAAGATTACATCCCAGGATATAAAAATAATGCCTAACCAAGCTGTAAGAAGACCAAAGACGCGCGGAAGGGTCAAGGGGTTTCTGCGAATCCGCAAACATCGACAAAATGGAAGATTCCCTTACGTCTGTGGTTTATGTGGAAAAGGGTACAAAAAACAGAGAAGCTTCCAAATGCATCTTATGTGCCACACGGAAGAGACCAAAAAACTTCAAAAGATGAATGACCAGGTAATGCTACGGACTAGTATCCGATCAGGATCTCAATTGCAATCGCAGTCCCAGTCGGAATTACAATTGCAGTCCCAATCTCAAGCAATTTATGATACTGTCTTAAGTGAAGTTGAGGAGACAGAGACATTTGAATTCGATGCGGATCCCAGTACAATCACAGATGGTAATAATAGTAATCCCCATTCACCTTCAGGTCTGAGAATATCCGCCGTACAGTCCGAATTTAAGTTACCTAATATACCAGGAGTTGAAATCAGTCCTGCTGTAATCAAAGTCGAAAGCCAAAGTCAAAATCCAATGCAATTCGCAAGTGAAGACGAGTCAAATTCGATGCAAGTACAGCCACAGTCTACAAGTAGGCAAGGTAGATTCCGAGGAATTTTGAAAATAAGACGAAATAGACAGCATCGCAACTCTGCCTACACTTGCAATTTTTGTGGTAAGGGCTACAGTAACTACAAAAGTTTTGTTCGTCATGTGAAATGCCATCGGGGGACAGTTAGTGCTGACCCTCAAGATCTTGATGAAGAGTACAAGGACCGATTCCGAGGAATATTTAGATTAAGTGGACGTCAGCGGAAGGGGAAATTCCGCTACCGCTGTACTCGATGTGGCAAAGGCTATCGTAATGCCAAGAGTTTTGAAATCCATGTAAAGTGCCATTCGGGAGAATATGATGTGTGTGTGGGTGGGACGGATAAGAAACTAGTAACCAGGTCGAGTGTTAAAGTTTTAAATGATCTCGAAAAATTTAATCTCAATCCCAATCCCACTCCGAATACAAGCTCCAGTGCCAGCTCCCATCCCAGCGAGTCATATCATCCATCGCATTGGAATTCTTCCAACAGTGGAATCAAAATCAGCAAGCCTTTAACCTTAGCTACATCAACATCATCATCAGCTTCTCAGAGACTCAAGATACTTTCCAATAATTCCAAGAAACAAGCTGCAAGTTACAGAAGACAGTTTCGAGGGATTTTTCGAATTAGAAATCGAAATCATGGGTGAATCCTACCCTTCAAGTGTACCATTTGGGGTAAAGGTTACAAGATAGCCAGGAGCTTTGAAACCCATATTAAATTTCACACTGGTGAACTAACCATGAAGAAAACCGGTACCGGCAAACGAGCAGCGGGATCCGATAATGTTAGTAGTATTGACACTTTAAATAGCAGCGTCAACTTTGTCAACGAACTGCTGTCCGACGATCCCGGGTTTCTTCCTGAACACGATCAAGACGAACTTGATAATGTAGCTGATGATTATGGCGATCCTTCGGTACCTTCGTCCTCATCTACTTCCTTCAAAATTTCTGGTGGACAAAACCAAAAAATCCACGATGGCGTCGATGAAAGTAGCGACAAA
>JAAXYX010001515.1:0-22494 GCA_036851915.1 Ptenothrix huangshanensis | reverse complement strand
ATGAAATGGTAATCTTTTCATAGGCATAATTATAGACATTATTAATTATAACTTTTAAAATAGCTGTAAATTGGTTAAACTAGGGTTATACAGGTAGTTAAATGTGAATTTCACAGTGACTAAATTAAGTAAAAAAAAAACAACTACCTTCTTCCGCCAACGAGAAGGTCTTCGTTTGTTGCATTTTTTGCCCCAAGTGCATAATAAACTCCGATCAAAAGTGACAAAAGCAATGTTGCACCAACCACAGCATAGTCAACCCACCCAAAAAGATTCATTGCTTAAAATAATTTTTCCGGTTCCAGAAGATGATAATATTTATAATGATAAGAGTACTAGTGCGTGTATGATAGATTGACGATGTTAAACAAACTGGCACTTTTGCTCTAATTACCTGGAGCCTGGAGGAAATGAGACACTAATGTGCCACTCGTATAAAATATTAATTACTTACCTGAATTGCCAATCAATGACCACTGATAAAGCATTGATGGTCAATATCAATGAAATCGCATTGGGCAAACAATCTTCAGATTGCCTTGTGTCTCCACCTTACAATCTATAATGTGCATATGTATTAACCAGGTATGAAGCATGACGTAATTATTGCAAGCTCCAATACAATTAGATACTTGTAAGATATCATTACCATAAGTAATTGATTATATATCGGAATTCCTACAATCGCTGTAATCAAAATGTCGAAGTTGACACGATTAAAGTCCGTGAATGATAATAATGACGATATTTATTTTCACATGTGATCGAAATTGGTTAACAAACATATTGATCGGATTTTCAAGTTTCTTATGATTTGGAGCACCTCTGGCAATGACAAAAGAATGAAACTAAACGTGCAATTACTGATTCTAGCCAAAACATCATGAATGAAAATTATTGTTCAGCGTGAAGCAAGACCCTTGATGAAACGAGGAACGAATAATTATCCAACAAATAAGTACACCATTAACACCTTGGGATATTATTAGAATTTAAACACGTATAATGTATTTATACGCTAGATGTATTTATTATTATTCATAGAATGTTTCGGTTAGATAGCTCAAATCTCGCTCGATAGTGATAACGAGAGTAGTAGTAATTATTTGTACAGTATTTACTTCATGTATTTTTAGTTTTTTAAATATATTTTTTTCCACACAGTTCATGCAAAGGAGCAATGGTTCAACGTCACGGTTAATTGTTTAATACTCTCTTTGTAGTCTTAGTAGTACACAGGTACTACAGTTACAGGAATAGTAATTCTTTAATTATCTTCTCGAATATTTTTATTTTAATATAATTATATCTACTGACATTATGCAATGAATAGAGTACTGATGTACTACAAAAGCATGATTAGAATAACATACATGGAAAACATTAACACATTTGATTCACAGTCATTTTTCCATATTTGGTAAGCAAACAAAGTAACAATGATGAAATTTAAGAAGCCATTAGAACTAGATCAAGACAGGTAGGGTAAGCACAACAATAAGTACGTAAACACATTACGTAGACGAATAAACAACTAAATACCAAACCGAATGCCTCCAACTAAAAACTGAGACGTTTTAATAATATAATAATTCGCTCTAGTATTTGGATCAAGCGATTACTAATTTGGGATGATTTCGAGTTACACGTTGATTCTGAATGTGATGCAGTTTAATTAGTACTTCAAACGCTATACTACGTGAAACTTAAGTACGCAAGTGGGCTGTTTCGTGTAGGTGTTTGAAGTGTTTATTTTTCCTGTTCCTGATTTATCGTGTTTTTTCCTGTGCTTCCCTTTCAGCCAAGTCAATATTAGCAAGATTTTTGGCCGCTGTTGTTCCTTGCAAAATAG
Organism: Ptenothrix huangshanensis; assembly: GCA_036851915.1. Lineage (NCBI taxonomy): Eukaryota > Metazoa > Arthropoda > Collembola > Symphypleona > Dicyrtomidae > Ptenothrix > Ptenothrix huangshanensis. The sequence continues at coordinate 20,642 of JAAXYX010001515.1, read as the reverse complement.
CCATACCCCATTTGGCCACAGCAACAGGAAACGTAATGACTGCCAGGAATTTCCACAAATCTAAGAAAAACATATGTAACATAGGTATAAATTTTACATTTCTACCGAAGTTCTCTGCGCAATTTCAAGTCACCGTTTTATTTTGCTAGCAAAGTGACTCATACATAGTTGCAATGATCTGCTAGAGTAAACTCACATGAATCATAGAAGTTGATGAGATACAACGATATATAGAAGAGCTCATTTCCGCCACACATGGTAAATAGAACAGGTTTGGAAGTGTAGTACAAACGAAGGAGATATGGATCTTCTGTTGTCATGCTTTTGTGACTCGATTTCCCATGGAGCAAGGAACTAAAATAAATCAATACATCAAAATAACGAAGGGGTCCATGTCCATCACCCAAACTTTGGTCGGAAAATCGCGTATTAAATTAAAATAAACCTCTTACGTATGCAAATGAATCCAATGCATGGAAATATCAACAGCCAAACTCATTTGAAAGAAAAATGCGTAAGACGGATAGAATACAGCCAGCATAAGCATGAGACATACAGTTCCACATCGGTCCGTCAACTGATCCAGCATAGCACCGAATTTAGTACCTATTTCGAAGGAAAAAGGAATTCGATACATGTCGATTAGAACAACAAAAATAACTATGACTCTTACGATTAGTGCTCCAAATTCTAATTAGACTAATACAATTAAAACTAAAACTTACTCTGATTAAAGAGTCGAGCAGCATGTCCATCGACAGCATCTAAAAGAGCGCTAATAAGATAGCACCAAATAGCGGCGCAAGGGTAGCTTTGCATCAGCATGCAAGACAGAATTGCGAGGACGATTCTTGCATAACCTGGAATAAGAATTTAAAAACATAAATCACAAATCGTACAAAGTACCAAATGAAACTACTAATCCACACAATTTCGACTTCCATCTTAGAAAAGATCATTTTCCAGTAGTGTAAGGTATCCTTCATAATAGCGAATGTGCAAACTGTTATCTTAATCTAGCTCTGGAATTCCAAAGGGAAAATAATTGACCAAAAAATCTCGAACAATACATTAAATAAAGTCTCGCTTTTGCCATGAAAATTCAATGGTGTCATTTCAATCGGTTTGCTTAGTAAATTAAGAATGACCAGATACAAAATCTTATTTTATTTAACTCCCAGTGTGCAATGACAAAGGCTCCAGTCAGAGCACTTTGGTACATACTAGCTTAACACGTACTAAATTGAAAATTTTCAGTCTCCTAATTAATTAATAGCCGAACACGAATTGTCATAAACCCACATGATGTACAGTTGGATGTGGGATACTCACAAGCATCTGGCATCTACCTATTTATTGTTTATAGGTATACATATTATACCACCCACAAGTTATAATTATCCTCCAGCAAGCATGGCAGCACATCATGGTCAAACTGCTATCCAGCACTACCGACTACACTGCCCAATTTAATTTAATACAGTATGCAATGTGGATTTAATGTACTTAAACTGCCCAGCATTACACTAAAAATTTACAAATTATTAATATTGCAGAAAAAAATACATTCCACATTAAACCATTACAATTACTAACATTTGCAACTCTTGACTCTAATAATGCATAACGATAAATGCATAACAATACATGAAAAAAGGTAAACAGTGTAAACACACTATTCCGTCAAAACCCCCCATGTACCATTATATGATTACGCAGTACATCACGGTCCATAGAGTACGAAAGCCAAAAGCTTTCACGTTAATAAAATCATTCCATGTTCAGTTTAAAACGAACAAGTAAGGATTCTCAAATCTCAACCTTCAATTACCACAATAGTATCTCACCATGGAATATGCACATTACACTCATGACTCAAGTTTAATTTAGAGAGAAACAGGAACTGTGCTTTCAACAGAAAATAACTTACCAATAAGGTTTGGAATGAAAAGAAACACGTTTTCGCCCATAGCTGATGCTAGTTAAGAGTCAAGACTTCACTTGAACGAAATAAATGAGTAAAAAAATGAATATTTTGTACTTAAAATTGAATGTAAAGGAGTAAAGTGAGTAAACTAAGTAGTTTAGTTCGGAATTGGCGTGTGAGTGAGGTATGGGAATGACAGAATTTGCAAGTTTAGCAACTTAGGAACAAATGATAGGATACAAAATCGATTTTCTACTTTTCTAATGTGAGTATCCCGCGCCACGGTCTCTAACTCGCATGCTCTTCGCTTCTGCTTCACCTACGCAGTAAAGCATGTACGATGGGTTCCGGAGAATTTTTCACTTCCACCCTCTTTCTATGACACATCGCAGCCAAGCAACTTCTTCCACAAAATCGTCCTCGTCGTCTTCGTCATCGTTTATCGCATTGGTACCTCACGTCACACTCTCACGACGCCTCGCCCGAAATTCTCATAAACGGATTTAAAAATTACGTATCTGGGACCAAAAACCACTCTGCCTCCATCAATGACTTCATGCTCACTCATATATCTGTATAGGTAATTGCTTTTATTCCTTCCACCCGGCACCAGGTAAGCCCAGTAGCACCCGCAGGATTTTTTTCGCGTAGGCCTGGAATAAACTTGATCTCATGAATCTCGTTGGAATAAAGTTGTAAGAAACTTCGTCTTATCTAGTGCCTTTTTTAAAACAAAACTGGGTTTCGTATACATTTAAAAAACTGGCTACACTTTTGTGTAAAATTAAAAAAAATGAGTCGTTTTTGTGTAAATTTTTAAAAAACTGTGTATTTTTTGAGTAAATGAAAAAACTGCGTCGCTTCCGTATACATACATTTTAACAAACTGTGTCTTTTTTGTAGAAATCTTAAAGAAGGTAGTGTATATTAAAAAATCCTTGTAGGCGTAGGACTCCGTGGCGTACGCCTAGTTACGCAACTGCGGTAAATCTAAACACCAAACATCGGCGTCGAAACTCGCAAACTACCATAAATCCTGTGCTACTATTTGTGTGTTATGGTATAATATATGTTATTCCCTGTTATTTCGTGCTGAAAAGATTAAGCTCCAACCGAAAGTCAGAATCTCAAAGTCAGCGTTGGATACAGTACAGAGTACAGGCAGAACAGATAGGAAGATAGGATGCCTTTATGCAATGCAATTATAGGTTTTAGGCACATAAGTTTACAAGAGCAAATAAGGAAACAAACCGTGTACTGCTTGCAAGCTTTCCGCAAAGGAAAATGCTGATGATGGAATTATCAATTATCTAATAATATGCTGCTATTATTAGGTCGATTTAGCTACTGAAATTAGTATGTATATGGTTTGTGGTCTAATAACCTTGCAGAGTAAAAGCTAGTATTAAGTAAATAAAATATAATTTATCATATACCGTCGTTGTGAAGGTACAAAACTTAATGTCATGGGATTTGTCAGAAAGGTTTTGTGCCTTCAACGACGATACCTATAATTATGTATTTTGAAGTCGACACTAATTTATACGATGCAGTAGTTTGTTTGTTTAGATTTATCTAATCGTAAGGGGACTAAGCTATAATGCTTTATTTGCGCTTTAAAAATGCTTAGTATGAGCACCAAAGTGTCAAAATGACTTTTTTGACATTCCAAATGTAAAGAGAGAGTTAATTCTCTTGCCACCGGAAATGGATAAAATTGCATTTCAAAAAAATTCAAAAATGCATTTCTTGCTTTTAATTTTTTCACATTTCTTCATTATTGTTTTTTCACAAGGATACATTTCTCGCTTAAAAATGCTAATGCCTTCTAAAGGAAGACGGTCTCAAATGGTAGTCGAGTCAAACCCTATATTTAAGCGTGGCTATGGCTGGAGAAAAAAGTAAATATTTACAAAGGAAGCCCGGGCTTCCTTTTGAAGTGCTACGGTAGTCTCTTGAAAAATTCCAAACGGTAAATGATTTTTCAGCATCTCAGTGGGCTATATGCTTTTTTATTTGAAAAATATTTTGGTCTATGTACCAGTCGAGGGTTTATTTCAGGTATTTTTTTATTGATTTCGTCATGTATGCTTTACGTGAAGGTGATTGGTGAAAATGTAGTTAAATAATGTTTCTCTCTCTAAATGCTTTCCAACCTATTTCGCATTTCTGGTGTAAGTATTTAGGTCTCCAAAAGTGTAAAAAACTACCTTACTACCGCGGTACTTGTGTACCGTAAAACTTGATATAAGAGCCTGCCTCGAAAGATAGCCGGGGCAATCATGCAATTGAGTACAAAGAGAGCCTGCCTCGAAAGAGGGCCGGTCTCTAAAGACAGCCTCTCTTATGATGGCTGGTCCCTTTTTACAATTCCGTGTTGCTGCAGACTTAAATTCTACTACTTGTACTTGTAGCTAATAATTGGAATGGAAATTATTACAAAGTGGGTAAACGGACGCATGGAATGCTTTACCGGCTGAGCTGATTGAAAAATCTTTTAAAGCGTGTGGCTTTGGATGGATCTGAAGACACGGATATTTCTTGTTTTAAGGAATGAAATTCCTGCCGCGCAAGCTGGGACATGTTGGTTAACTATCGAGACACTGGCAATAAAAATGCCATTATAAGTGACAACGAAGTAAAAGACGAAGATGAGCTTCCTCGAAATGAAATTGTTGTAATTGATAGTGAGTTTAAGGACTAATTAAATTACCGTAATTCAGGTTTTTTCATATTTGTTATCCATTTTTCCCTAATTTAATCTGAGCAATAAAGATTCGAATTAATTAGAATGCTTTTCTAGCGCACATTTGCATACCTAATAATAGTATCTGAAGTAGTTCATTAAAACCACTCCATTGTTTCAAAACAATTAACATCTATTTCTAGCCCATAAATGCCTATTTGGAGCCTGCCTCAAAAAGAGCCGGCCTCGAAAGATAGCCGGGGAGAGACGTCAATATTTACAATGATAGCCCGGGCTCTTATTTCAAGTTTTACGGTATGTGCATATGTTTTAAAATGTTTTAATGCTTCTAGATCGTCGCCTCTATCTACTTAATTGCATATAGGGTAGGAAGCATCGTTTTCGTTTGTCCATGGTGAGTTGTGATTGCTTGTGATGTGTGAATTTGTCACCTTTATTTGGCGAATCACTGCAAAATACAACGTTGAAATAAAAAGTTTGAGAATGCAATTATGAAAAGGAGTTTATGTTCCTTATACATAGGCATAGGTAAATTACTAGAATAGTCAAACTTTTTCAGATAATTATTATGCTCGTTGATTTTCATCCATTGTTACTCTACTTTTGTGTTACTACACATGAACACACTTATGTAGTACTGCATTCAGGGAAGAGCGTTTGCATCCCGATGCACTATTTTTTCATCTTACAATAAAATTATTGACGTGGGACAAGCTCGTTCATGAAAGAGGACGACATGCCTGCTCAATTTACATTTCATTAAACCACGAAGTAATAATTTTCCCGCGTACACCTAGTTATTACATTGATATATACAAAAAATATATCATTCCCGTGTTCAAAGATATTCCAATACGAATTAAAGTTTCTGTACGTTCAGTGAATCAAGAACTAATTTGATTTAAGTTAATTGTTTATAATTTTAAAAAACTGTCTTTTGCGTTGCATCTTCTAATCGTAAGCAATACTCAATCTACTTAATCATCTTATACCGCAATGAAATCAGAGTACCTTTGTCTGCGATTCGATAATAACGGTTCGGTAATATTATGGATGCTCTGCAGGACGGGTACAATTAGTGCCAATTCACAATTTTATAGTTTAAGTGAAAGCTTTTTATAAAATTTATTTAAATTATATGCGCTCGTGAAAATATAGAGCCATTTAAGTTAATGAATATATGATTCGCCTTCGGCATTAAGAAATACAAATAACTGAATAACTGGGTTTATGGTTTCAGAGGTACAAGTGGTTACCTATTTAAATAATTTAAATTAATTACACATACTAATACAATAGCGAAGTGTTTTATGTTTTCAAATCTCCGTAACTAATGAGTTTCATGATCATTGTAACTAGTGTTCAGATGTACATAATTATAGGTGTGTCGAACTGTGAAAAACATCTCCGATAACTTTATGCCGAGTTGATGTGACACTTAACGATAAACAGCAACTGAACTGCACGTTTAGGAATTTCGAAAAGAATGAACGTACTCTTCATCTTGCGTATAAAATGTGTAAATCAATGTATTTTTATTCTTTTAATTTTCACACCACAAATAACAATAAGACAAGATGAACTATTACAAAGCTAAAACGACGGAACGATAAATTACGCAAGACATTTAAAGTAATTATGAGCTATTTTTTTTTAAAGAATTCAACATGTAGGGAATGCTACGGTTAATACATTCCGGAAAGCATTAACAACTGCCGGAAAACAAACTGTTTTGTGGTACTAGGTAATTTCACATTTTCAGACATTTATCTGGGCAATTATTATATCACGACAATTTACGAACTGATTCTTCCCATTCATTCCACTAATTCATATGAGGTCTTTACAGTACAATTATCTCATGGCTGCTCGCTTCTTTTTTATCCGTTTAATAAATATGAGACAAGATAAAAAGGTAATTTAGAAATAAAAGGTCAGACAAATAATAATTTAAAGCACAGTAGTACAGTATATTTTCAGTATAAAATATTTCATTTATATCTTCCTTACTCAAATTTTCATTTTAAAAACTAACGTGATGAAAAAATGCACTACGATTACCTGTTCAAAGGAATCTAGCAACTTCCCTACATTTAACTTGAATAGCTTGAAATATAAAATGGAATAAAAATAAACAGTTAAATAGCATAATTAACAAAATTGTATGCATTAGTAATAGGTAGTAAACTATTATTCAAGAAGTCATAAGTCGAGGTGCGATGTTCATCGACATCAGTTCTTGGAACAAAAGTTTAGCGGCATAAGGGAGGCGTATTTGAGAAATCTGAAAATACAAAATAGGGATTAAGGTCACTTTTGTAATTCACTTGTTAAAAGCATTCAATATTCAAAAGGCGTATCACTCAAAGCACTTCAGTACGGATTCCCATTTGCGTCGAAATTATAGGAACCACGAATAAATACTTAGGTTATTAGATTTGAATAAATTAAACTGAAGTTTGAAACATTTATGCAATATTTGGTATAAAATAATCGATTTCAGAAAAATTAGATCAAAATCATTTTTGTTTTCATACACAGCTAAGGTATTCGTTATCATCATGAATCGACTAATATTTCCCCTGTATGAAATAACGTCATAACTAATTATATTAAACTGAGCTACACATAGCGACAGGAAAAGTCCTTTCGTACCTGAGTCTTATTTTTACATCCACGGCATTCGTAAGTCTTGTTTCTTAAGTTGGCAACGGAAATCAAGCCACACAAATCACAAATATGAACTCGGTAAGGATCAGACACCTAAAACAATGCACAAATTAGTTTATACCTAGTAACATGTAGCACCATCGTACTGGACTAACAGTACACTACTATATTTACGTACTAAAAAATGAAGACGAGTGGCATATTCATTCATTCAATATTTATTCAGGTATTAAGGTAACAACATTTAATGTGCTTAAATACCTCAAAAAGACGTTCTCGCAAAAACTGAGCTGCTCCGTGGGATATTTGACAATCTCGCTCCATCTCACCGAAACGAAGTCCTCCGTCCCTGTAATCACAATTTATTTGTTAGGAATGTGGAAGGAAACATAAGTTCGTAATTTAAAATAATGCGTATATTACTGTATTTATATATAATGAGCAGGATTGTAATGATGCTTATTAGAAAGTAGGAAAAAAATTACCTCGCCCTTCCTTCCATAGGCTGGCGAACTAGGATTTGAACTGGACCTCTTGCTCGAGAGTGGATCTTGTCGTCCACCATATGCTTAAGTCTTTGATAATATGTAGGACCAATAAAAATGTGAGCATTGATTTTCCTACCCGTGTGCCCATTGTACATAATTTCATTTCCTCGAAGATGATAGCCATAAGCTTCCAGAAGATTTGAAATTTTCTGTACGTTCACGGAGTCATTAAATGGAGTAGCATCCCCGATTTCTCCCTTGTTAGCTGAAACTTTTCCTTGCAAACACTCAATCAAGTGACCGATTGTCATCCGAGAAGGAATAGCGTGAGGGTTAATGATAATATCGGGGGTCAAGCCTTCAGCAGTGAACGGCATATCCTACAGTTACGCAATACACAATACAACTATAATCTTTATGGTACAATTAGACACTGAAAACTAAACCGTTCCAAATAGTTGAATTCTCCATTTATATACTCTTATCGTTAGTAATAGGCTAGTGGTAGTTACCTCTTGGCGATACTGAATTCCACAAGTACCCTTCTGCCCGTGCCTGGAGGCAAATTTATCCCCAATTTGCGGAATACGAACAGACCGAACTCGGATTTTACAAAATTTATATCCATCAGCGTTCAAAGTAATCATTACTTGATCAACGATTCCAGTTTCTGAATTTCGTAAGAATGTCGAAGCATCTCTTTTAACGAATCGCCGACTAGATTCTGAAAACTCGTCTTCCGTTTCTGGAAGGGTTATAGTCTTGCCTACAAAACAAATTGATCAAGTTTTAAACATTGTGTATGCATCAACAAGCTGTTTAACTATAGCCAATTTATAGTACAAAGTTCACGATAATATGCCGTGAAAAGTGAAATACAGCTATAAATAGTAGTCCCCGTGATGACCATAATGAATGCCCAACGGAAAGCAATAGCATCAGCAGGCATTCTGCTTAAGGTACCAATTGCTTGTATGTACCGTATTCTCTGTAATAGTATGGCCGGGTATATCGTTTTCACTTTTCAACGGCGAAATATAAATACAGTACCTATAATGACGTCATCTCCGGACACACGAACGCCAGGAGCAATAATACCGTCATGGTCCAACTTGTCATAAATGGCATTTCTCATACCCTGACATTTGTCTCTCGTAGGTTTCTCAAATTGTTCCTCCTGTAAGATTTAAATATGTACAGTAGCAATTACCAACGCAATTCCAATAGATCTAATCTTGAATATAATACATCGATATATCTGACTGACGACAGCCTTACCTGATCACCAATTCGCTTTGACTCTTGATCCTTGTAAGATCGGAAAAACACAGATCTAAAGAAACCTCGATCCACTGCAGATGCATTTAAAATAACAGAATCTTCCTGGTTATAACCTGTGTAACAGGCAATTGCTACAATACTATTAATTCCAGCTGGAAGCTCTCGAAACCGCAAATATTCCATAGATCGAGTAGTAACCAGTGGTTTTTGAGGATAATACAACACATGAGCTAAAGTGTCCATTCTGACGTGGTAATTGGTAATATAAACACCCATGGCTTGTTTACCCATAGCGCTCTGAAAATAAATTTTCAATGATTTAAATTTCGATCACGTTATACAGCATGTTAGAAATTACATTTAATATGTTGTACTTAAAGTTTTTAACACAAAGTAAGGCAACAAATACACCTAATCATTAATTTGATTAATTATATATTTAGAATGTCCGATTTAAACCTCAGCTCTTACAGACTCATGATACAATCTTTCCGATTATTTCTTTTTTACTTTTAATTGTTACACATAGACTAATATTTTATACACCACTTTGATTTGCTTAATTATTTAAATCTGAGTCAGAAGTAAGCAGTTGGCGGGAGGCTACCGCGTTGGAGTTTTAGCACTTTTGCGGGTGAACTGAAAATCCCCGCATGGAAGACAACCCAGGGTAACAAAACACCACAACGCAAAGTCAGCCCACAAGGAAATTAAAAAACTATATAGTATAATATGTAGATACTTGTATTGTACGTAGGCACTATTGTAACGATTAGAAATAAAAAAAGAAAAAAGATGAGTGACAAGTCTGTGAGAGCTAAGACTATAAATAAGACTTTAAGCCCTAATTTTTTTCCTAGTTTAGACATGAACTATTACTTGGTAGGTGTTACGTGGAGACTGGTTGTGATCAGGGAAAGGAATAATTGATGCACAAACGCCTAAAATCATGGCAGGATGAATTTCACAATGGGAGTAAGTTGTACAATACGCGAATCTTTGATCCTGTGTAAGGTCGTCAGGTGACATAGCTATCATCACTGTTTCCTCTTCCATTGTGTCAATGTATTCAACAACACCACGAGCCACTAAATCTTGCCACCTGAATAAATAAATGCATAATATAAAATATTTAAATACTTTTTAAAAAAACTACACACAAAATTCAGAGCTATTTACTACATATTTCTTGTTACACATAATGGAATTACGCATTCGTACCCGTAGTTATTGTATTCTCGCTCTTTTAAGGTATCAATATGCTTTTTCCTTAAAAGGAGTTTGCCGTTCTCCACGATTAACAAAGGGCGACAAATTCTACCAGCATCGGTATAAATTCGAATTTCTCGATCTCGAATATCTCGTACCATAGATACTTCAGATACAATAATATCCATTTGACGTCTCAATTTTCTTAAAGTTGACATCAACTGTTCAGGATCCCGATGTATTCCAACCCAACAACCATTTACAAATATTTTTGTTGCACTGTAAAAAAATTAATAAAAAAACAAATAAAGAATGCCGACACACAAATGCAAGGTAATAAAATAATACATTCACAGGCAGTAAACAATTTTAATTACTCAGCAATAGCAGATGGTGCAATTTCTTCTAGATTTTCCATGGACCATTCTTCCAAGAACTCAAGAATAGGACTGGGTTGAGAACCGACAGAAATGTAAGCCATAAGGGCTAGATTCTTGACCAAACCTACAGCAGCACCTTCTGGTGTTTCGGCAGGACAGATCATTCCTATTTTTAAAATGAAACATGTACACAATTAATCCTGCTGCATCCTTTAGTATAAGAATAATCTTAAATCGCGGTGAGGACAAAATTATAACGTAAGATAATTACCCCAAAGAGTATTATGAAGCTGACGTGGCTTCGCCAGTTTACCATCACGCCCAATAGGACTGTTGACGCGACGTAAATGCGACAGGGTCGATGCAAAAGTCAGCCGATTCAATACCTACACGGTTGTACAACAAATTAATACGATTATAAAATCATTACTCCTTTCTTATGAAATTACTGAAATTTCTAACTAGCTCTTCCAGTAGTTTTGTATCAATTATGTTGTTCGTACCTGAGATACTCCGGCTCTGACTTGATGAGCTTTCTTTTGATCTCCCCAATTTCCAGTAGCCAAAGAATATTTCAGTCCATCCGTAATAATTCGAGTTTTGATAGCCAATTCCAAATTGAAATCCTTCCCACGGTCAATAAATTTTTGAGCATACATTCGTACTTCTTTAAGCAAGTTTTTAAAGAGCCCTCTGAACAGAAAGGCTAATAGTGGACCTGCTAGATCTAAACGTTTATTGCCGTAATGATCCCGATCATCTAATTCCCGTCTACCTAAAGCAGCTAATAACAGACGATGGACCATATAACCTAAAAAGTATGCTTTTTTAGTTTCACAGAAATCTGAAACTCCCACATGGGGTAACATTTCCTTTTGTAAAATTTCCTTGGCGTACTTAATACGCTTTTCTTTTGTTACACCAGGCTTTGCTCCTCTTGCACCTTTAATTTTAAGCAAAAACAAACAGGTACATTAAAATTAAGCTTCATAGCATTTAAGCATTTTACACATGTTTGTTCTTTGTTAGCATTTAATGTTCTGCATGCATTGGTTAAAATGAATAAGTTGGGCTGATGAAATGCAGTACGTTACGTACCAATAAAATTTAAGGCCACATTTTGTTCTTGAACAACGAAAGCTTCATCCAAGGAAGGTTTAACCATTTCCATCATCTCAGGATCATCGAAGTCATAAATAATGTGCTCGAGAATATCTCGATCAGCGACGAATCCTAATGCTCGGAAGACGATCATAATGGGAATTTCTTGTTTTATGTACGGTATGATGGCGATGATACGTTGACCGATTGATGACTTTTTTAAAGACTGTCCACCTCTTGATAACATATTGACCCACAAAGTACTGGTAGGACGGGATGAATGTTCCAAGCAGGACCGAATTTCAGCTTTGTATGCATACTTTGAATCCTTCATACTGAATACGTACACAGTATTCGTTGCCATTTTTTCTTGGGCAATTAAAACCTAGCAAACAACCAACAATAATTTTAACTCACATAAAATAACTTAATTTACACTTTCACAGCTAGTCAATTATAGAAGTAAAATTACCTTTTCTGATCCATTCACCACAAAATAACCACCCGGATCAAGTGGGCATTCGTTCAATTCTGTTAAATCACGATCTGTCAGACCACTTAAAATACAATACGTAGATCTTAACATAATTGGAATTTTGCCGATAAACGTCTTCTGATGTTGTGTCTTCACAGGTTCATCCCTAATAACTGTCTTAGTAATATCAACATAGAGAGGAGCAGAGTAAGTAAGATTTCTCAGACGAGCTTCGTTGGGCATCATAGCAGACGGTGCACCATCTTTTTCCCAATGAGTAGGTTTTGATAAATAAATTTGCTCGAACTTCAACAAGTATCTAGTCTGCACATCAAAAACACATTTATGTGAACCCATTCGTAATCAATTGCTCTCGCAAAAGGTTCAAACTTACTGGATTTTCTATTTCTCCAGAAGTATGTTGGGCTTCAGCTTGTAAATCGATCGGAGGTGAATCTTCCACGATTCTCTGTACGGACATCTGAATAAATTCATCAAAAGAATCCAACTGCTGTCGGACCAAACCTTTCTCATCAAAATAAGCGTTGATGACGATCCAGCAAGCCTCCTGCCACAATTCGGCAGAAGTTCCCTCGTCATCACCATCTGAAAAAATAGAGACATAACTGTCAACTGTGTTACAACTACCTACTTTTGCATGCTAAAAGTAAGTCTGTAAAACACAAATACAAAACTGCTCGAATACATCTCTATACGCTCTTAATTTCCTAATCTAAATGTATTTTGAATTCAAGAACTGACCTTCAGATAAAACTGACAATATCAAATACATTCATAATAAAAATTATATCCTAACGATGACATTCGACATTTCATAAATTAAAACAATCGTCTATACGTGTAGTATACGTTCCACATAAAACGTAAAAACGACATATTTTTTACACTTCCCCAGTTTTTTCTTACTGCGTTAACACCTGTACAATATAAATTGTCTGGAAAATACAAACCACATTCTTCATCCCTAACCATACTCACAAAAGGGAATCCAGATGAAAGGGAACCACGAAGATAACATTTAAAACAGTCAAGCAACATTGAACTTAGAATAATTGTCAGAGCAACAAAGAAACACGTAATTATATCGTATCATTGACCCAATCATAGATTCGACAGCAGCTATTTTTAACAAGATCTCTAATTTATTCAGATATGTACTCGAAAAAAATGCAAAAAGGCAAAATAATTTAGATGACAAAATTACGAATTTTGCGTATCAGTCTTACCTTCCTCTTGCTCGTACATCACGTAAAATTTTCTACTCTGCTAATTGTAATCTCCAAATCCGAAATTAATTGTTGTTAAATTCCACAGTTAGACTTAAGACTCAGACACCCAAAAACTGTACGTCCGGCTTCGTCGACAATGGAGCGAACTCTGGTACGGAAACCACATGAGACTGAGAAGATGGTCGTACCTCCCCCGGCGCCAATGGGCAAAAGAACCGTCAGTGCGCGTAAAAGTACTTCTCTCCGGTCAAATACTACTGGCTCCATGTAAGTTTCCGTCCTCGTCCTCCAACAAAAGCCCAAGCCAAGCTGTTTCTATTCCTTATGCACTATACTCACCGTATATCTCCGGAATAGCGTCGTACCGCAGAGGGGAATGCAAAGCACAGTATCTATGGCAGAAACACTTAGCGTGGCAAACAAGATAGAACGTTTTGCACTCCTGTGCTATGATGTGCACGCTACGATTCTTCAAACCTTGCCTCTACAGTTTAAGCTGGGATCGGAAAGTTCCAATTCACCAACTTAGTGCATTCCCCGTGCGCTAGATGCCTATTTCCTCCTCGTTTCACACCATGGGAAACTTTTAGCTTTATACATACATTGGGATTATCTTTGACCCAATAATGTTAATTAGAATTAATTATCTTGCCAGTTATACTGCTCATTTAAATGAATTAATTTCAACATAATCCACTAATGTTTTTAATTACTGCAGAAGCCATTTCAGATTACACGTTACAGATTAATTGGGAATTAAAGCCAGTTCTTTCTAGCATTTTTTATGCATTAGGTATTGTACTTTGGGAAAGCATTTGCCTTTACCATACCAATTTACCAATAGTGTTTATCCTATTCGATTATACTCATTTTTTACGCTGATTCCGAATGTGTAATTAATTTTTTTTGTTCTTTATCCGCAGCGAAAATGAAGATTTCCATGTTATTTAGTAGCTTGTATAAACCTTGGAATTTAAAATGTTAGACTATATTTTCTCAATAATAACAATAATGGCAAAAAAATGCCCAAAATTAAGCATTAATGTAAGAAAATGTAATCTAGTTCAAAAACCCTCCCCTCCCAGGCCAGCGGCTTTAGATTAACTCTTTTAGATAAGATATAAAAATTTAAACTCAAATGTATTTGCCATTAAAGGCATGTAAAAATCATGAACTTTGACGTCTAATATCTGCAATTGGGGTGCAGCATGGAGCAGACCTGGAAATCAAACATGTGAAATTAAATGTCAAACCGACACTAAAGAAGTGGAACGAAGAAGCCTTTAAACTTCTTAAGTTTCTTTTATTTTGATTTCTTTTGTTTTCCTTTAATTTTTTGTTGTGTCGGTTTAATTTTGTGAGTTAGTATTTAATTTCACAAGTTTGATTTCCAGCTCTGGTGGAGTCATAAGATATATGTACTTTTAATCAGCATAAAAACGGAGTTAAATGGATTATAAAAAGCAAACAAGGTAATTCTTGTAAAGGTAATAAATAATAAATAGGTGTGTATCATATTTTGCACAACTTCAAGAAATCGGCTGATTCTTTTCCATTTGATTGTGCACAATGTATAATCTGATTTTTAAAATATTTTGTACACAGTTGAATTTTTGTGCAAAATATTACTATGAATCACATACACAACCTATCACTGCCATATTTCGAGATGATGAAGTAGGTACTAGCAATTATTAGTATGCCATCCGCCATCCCTTTGCGAATGCCAGCAATTTGTGCACGAAACCTAATGAGCTGATTGTTCATGATATGTATCACTTTTGTACATATCGAATCGAGAACATTGCCGTTCTCAGTATCAAGATACAACACTAGTTGATCATATATATTTGATTTTTACTTTACCGAAAAGCTTCCTAGTAATTATAATTCCTCTAGAGGAATCCAGTAGTTGCGACGGAAGGCTTTGATCAGGGTTTTTTTTAACATTGCATTATCACTAACGGGGTACTGCGAGGAGAATTGTTGGAAATGAGCAACTAATAAACGTGATGGGATGGACCACTTTCTTCAGTAGTGTTTATGGCAAGTTTATCGAGCAAGTCTATATATCTAGTTATTAACATAAGTAATCTCGTACAAGCTCAAATAATTTATTAGTTAATTTTGCTGTCTCTGTCTCCCTTGTGTACCATAGCTTGGAAAGTAGAGCGCATATTTTTCCAGGCCTCTTTCCTACATCGTAATATCACACGATTGAAAGACATAATTAATTTACTACGAGACACGAGAAGAAACTGCCTCAGTGAAAATGGTAGAAAGAAGTAGCGTGGATTTCCTGTAGAGAAAAAGCGAAGGGAAATTGGCTAGAAATCAGGATTCTTCCCAATACCCTTGAAAAAGAATAAATATTTTATTCAAAAAACTAATTCGGTCAGTTTACTTCAGATTAGATCTTTTTTCCTATTTTCCAATTCTTTAAAGTGAAATCAATGAGTTGGGGTACGTTCTTAGCTTGATAATATTTATTATTTATCCAGTCTTTCAGTCTTCATGAGTACTGCCATTACTATTGTAGTGACGAACTAGGCATCCGCAACTATGTAGGTACTAATGTGAGGAAATACATTTTTTCATGGGAATTGCGGCATTTTTGTATGATCAGTGGAAAATTAGGTAGATAGAAGAAAGTCGGTGTTGTTGGTCCTTGGTTTACGATTTAAGACAACAGTGTTGGGGAAATAGCCCGCATATCATCGTTGAAGGCGCAAAACAAGCCTTTGACTAAAAGCAAATCAAACAACATGCATGCAAAAACCAAGCAGATAACTTATATTGATTTGAGTAAAAATTGCGAATGACTTCTTTTTGCCCTTCAACAAAGATACGCGGAACTTAACTGAATGAAATGGCTTCACGGCATTGTGCACTATTAAAATAAATATGCAATGCATTGCCTCTATCTAATAATGAAATTGAAATTTCGTTCCCGAATCCTTAGCCTAGGGAGCTATCAAGCACCAACTAGTAAACTACAGTATTATTTAAATCTTAAATGATTCTAGGAGGAATGCCCGGTATGAGAAGGTAGATAAGAATGCCAAAGCCTCATCCCAAACTATATCCAAGAAGTTGATCCAGAAATCCAGCAATAAGAAACTGGAAGCTTCTCGGGTAAAGAGTTCCACGAGGTCAGTCAATTACTTGTCGTCCACCACAGCATCCAGGGCTAAAGCGGCCTCAACGGCACAGATTCATAAACCCACGACTAGTGCCAGCGTGAATAAGCTTATTACGAGTGCGGTTATCAAGTCTGACCTCAGTCTAAAGCAAAGTAAATTCACAGTAATGAAGTCCAATTGAATTCTAGTTGTAAATAACTAATGATTCTATATTTAGTTTCATTTTCCACTTTAAGTTCTGCAGCTTTGAGTATACGTGTTGAAATACTTAAGAGTGCAATATTGAAACTATTTGAAGGACGCCCGAAATCAGCGAATAACAATAAAGAGAATGTTGTGGATGCCTCTGGAGCCGTTGCTGAAAAAGGACCATCGATTTCCTCCCGAAGACCTGGATTCAAAGGTAAATCACGTTCTCAGACCGTATTGAAGACGAACAATGCGGGTTTGGGAGGACGTAAGCCTCAAGCAAAACTTCAACAGAGAGACCGATCGCTCGCTGGTCAAGCCAACAAGGACAACATGGATATTCTGGACAAGGACCAAACCATCAAGCATGAGAAGAACATTCTAAAGGCAGCTTTGGACGTTGGTTCTCCTCCCACGACGTCAACTCAACCAAATCGACTTTCTCACTCTTCTACACGGTCGAGTGGGGAAAGGAAGGGGATTCTCCATGTGACAATGAATAAAACATCGGAATTACGTGCAGCTTTGCACCGGCCGCTTATTGCGAAAAGATCTGTAACAGCTAGGTCTGATACTAGCAAAACGGGCTCTAGTAAGAAAGCGTTCCGGCCAAGTCTCACCCGAGAGTCTAAATTGAAGAAGCGTGCAAGGAAACGACTTTCTACATCCTCACCTAAAGCTCCGACCGACAGTACATCTTTGAGCTCTACAGCCGCCAAGGCGACGAGGTCTAAAGAATCAACTTAGACGTATTTGTCTGGCTTAACAGTTGTATTGGGTACGAAATATTTCCCCATTTATAGTATTGGACTCATGTGGAACAACCTAAATTTTGTCCACACTTTACTGTCTCAAATGCTCTCACTTAATCCCCTACTCTTCGACGCAGTAATAATATTCCAATGTTTAATATTCTAATGTATTGATACTCTCATGTATTAATAGTCGCATGTATCAATATTCTCATGTATCAATGTTCTTGTGACGATACATTGGGCATATTTGTAGATGTTGTATTAAAAAAAATTTTTAGTGCACTTGTAAACGTACGGGGACAGAAAAATATTATTCTGTCACCGTACCTTTTCCTTTTCCTTATGCTGTGTGCGATGTTTTGTAGAGTCTGATTCGAAGGACGCGAATCATCTTCAAATGCACAAAGTATGAGAACAATAAATTTGGCGTGATAATACTCCTGCCCCGTGCTTGCTTTCTTTTTATCCATTCACGTACATATATAGGCACGTCCTGCTGATAGGTACATATGTGCGAATCCGTGTCAAGTGCAAGGACTCGGAGCAATCCAATCCAAGAAGATTTTTTTTTCATTTCACAAAACGATTTTTTATTCCAAAAAGATTCTAGAATGTATGAAAAATCTAAATATGCTCATTCTATCCAAGGACGATCGGGGATTTAACGACTCAGCAATAATAATTAATTCATTCATTTATGTCAGTGCGTCTCTTGGGTAGGCCAGTAGTAATTCAAATCAAAATTTTATATTTTCCTGGATTTAGGGAAACGCTGCGAATCAACCTTGGTGGAGTTTAGGGGTCATAAAATCAACGAAAATGAAATCCTCAAGAATGTACACAAATAGGCATACTTACATTTCTTACTGCAGAGTCAAGGCCTTCTCAAAAATTTGGGAAATTAAGTTTTGCTTTTTTGCAAGGAAAACCAGAAAAAAATTGTTGAGCTCAGTCTAAGGGTCTTGTCTTTTTGTACGGAACAATAACACGGGACAAAGTTGCTTCCGTCGCTTCACAAAGATTGGCAAATATATTATCTCACTCTTGTCTCTCTCTCTCTCTCTCTCTCTCTCTCTCTCGCTACTTGAAAGTACTCTGTGCTCACTTGCCAACAGTCCCAACACACTAAGCCCCAAAAACAAGGATTATACATAAAATGATTTTTCTTCTTCTTTCCTGAACCACATGCATGGTACTGAAGTTTTAGGAGTTCAGTCATACTTCATTTTCTGCCTCATAAAAATTTCTGAGCTCATGAGCACCATTCAGTTTGGTCACCAGAATAGCTCCATGCAAAACACCTCGGCACTGTTGGTTGGTTGGTATCTACCTACCTACTTTCGTCTCCTAGCCTTCTGACAATAAGTCACATGTTTCTATGTATGGAGAGCAAACATTTATGTATACAAGGGCAAAATGATCAAAGCTCGTGCAAACGTTTCAGAGGTTTGATGTTCTTACAAATTCCTAATTCCAGAATTTAAGAGCCAAGAATAAGCCCGAAACACATGTATTATTATAATACTATGATACGTACAGGAAATAATAGGGATTGTTCTACCTACGCCTACGTGTGACGTTACGTTACGATGCCTAAAATTGAAAAGTGTAAACAGGACCTGCTTGCATAAAATGACTCAAGTTCTTTTTTCAAAATCCAGATGAAGTTTTAGTGGCCTTGCGATGGTAATTTTCCGGAAGTCTCATCCTTTAATATTACACCGTGTACGTTTTCAGTTTTCTGGGGCCTGGGAGTTTGTAGAGACCTACACATCGTTGTGTCAAGTGAACGGCATAAAAACAAATAGCTTCTGAGAACCCTTACGTGTCTACTACCAGAAACCATTAACCACTACACACATACATACATATATTTTGTTTCAAACTTCTCGCTTGATATTTGAGCGAATATCTCTCTGCGTCTCTAACCTGTACATACATACCCACATGAATTGATCAAAAGTACAAATGGCAGATGGAATTATTAACAGTTAAAGCTATAAGAGTATACATAGAGACTGAATACAACCAAGCCGATACACTTTCCTTTTGTGAGTAATCCCACGCAATGTAGATGACAGTTAATTTCTACCATAAACTGCAAGTTTATTTGTTTATCAAAACAGCATGTTGTATGTTATATACAGAATCGAAATATACGACTTATATAAATCCAAGTAGTTTTTTATACTTGTAAATGTGCAAATCTATAGTGGAAAATATGAGCTTTGAGCACCCAGTGTCATTCTGTTCTGTGCAGATGTAAATCCATCCGCCCACAAGAGTCATTTTTGATTAATGGAATATTTATTCGTAAGCGTATGACACAAGCCAAATTCGTCTGTCATCGTATAGAGCTGTAAAACCATATTGTACTCGTCTTTTACACGTTCGAAAATATTGACCCATTTCGAACAAGCTTGTACGTTACCTCAATTGCATCAAATGAAATCTTGCGATTAGAACGAACAAATTACCTTATAAGAAAAGAAATTCAAAGAAACATTACTACACTATAAAAGCTAAACAATCTCAAAACAGGAAAAATGCACCTAAAACTTTGAAAACCTACAGTATTTAGTATAATTATATGAACAGAGTTAGAATGTATCTTCAGTAAACCCAAAAGGCATAAAAAGCGCATGTGGGACTTCGAAATGCGCTTTAGATTCCTTTTCAATGTGCTTTGGACACTTTAGATTTTTAGATGCATTTTTTGCTGGACTTAAGATACATACATTCTGCGTTAATAATTTTATTAAATACGAGTTTTTGATTTGGATTTTGGATGCACCAGTTTTGACAGTGTAGGTACTACCAAGTTAGTCCTAAATTGTGAATTCTGGATGGATGCATATCTGTACGCTGGATAATTTCGGACGAATAAAAAATGATGCAAATGATAATGTGAAAATTCTTCCGAGTATAAATAATAACGTGAATTCTTGTTTATACTCATCTTTTACATTTCGTTTTCATAACTGATTTGTATGCATGCATGCGATCATTTGCAGAAATAGCTTTTAAATTACACAATAAGAGGAGTCTTGTATTCTTACTTCTTACT
>JAAXYX010001514.1:0-19567 GCA_036851915.1 Ptenothrix huangshanensis | reverse complement strand
GCGGCCGCCACTATTTCGTTGATCATCTTCATAAACTGTTATAATATTCGAGGAGCAATGAAAGCACAAAACTTTTTCATGATGGCTAAAATCAGTGCACTCGTACTCGTCATTGCTCTGGGTGCACTCTATATGTACCAAGGTATAATGAGTCCATCAGAACTGATAGTAATTAATAAGTAATTAATTATAATTAATAATAAGAACTATTAGAGATGTGTACATAATTAAAATCAGATGACCGATTTCTCACAGTAATTATACCTTACTAAACCTTATTATGATGCATGATCACCTAATTAACAATTACCTCCAAATTTTTATAACAGGGCACGTTGGTCATTTCTCCAACCTTTTCGAGGGAACTGTCACTGATCCGGGAAAGATTTCCCTTGCTTTTTATTCCGGATTCTTTTCCTACGGCGGATGGGCTGCTTTAAATTTTATGACTGAGGAGTTAAAGGATCCTAACAAGTAAGTTATTGGAATCCGTGTCCAGTGCGGGTCTACATTTAAAACCACACTTTAATATAACTCATGAACTCGATATTAATGTACGGTCGTAATGTGCATCTTTGCTGAATTCTACACAAGATAATTAATTGTTAAAACTAGAAATTTGCCCCGATCCATCAAAATTTCCATTCCACTAGTAACTCTGATATACGTCATGGCCAACGTTGCGTACTTTGCAGTGTTGTCAAAGTATGAAATGCTTCTATCGGACGCTATAGCCGTTGTAAGTAATTAATTAGAATCAATTACATCAAGCCGGAAAATCAGAGTAGGTAATTATTGTGTAAATTGTGATGTGATTTCGCTTTGTTAAATTATAGACATTCGGACAAAAAATGTACAGTTTCATGGGCTGGGTAATGTCATTATGTGTGGCTGTTTCGACTTTTGGGGCTCTGGCAATTCATACGATGACAACGTCCAGGTTAAATTACAATTGTCAATCCTTGAAGATTTTAAAAATTAGCACAGCTATCTGTTTTTGACCTATGCTTGTAGTATTTTTTGGAAGCACTTGCTTTTATCCTTGTTGAATTTATTTGACTTTAATTATTTAGACTATTTTTCGTTGCTGCTCGTGAAGGTCATTGTCCGGCTATTTTGTCGCACATTAAAATTTCTACACTTACTCCTGCACCGTCATTAGTTTTTATGGTAGCAAGTCATTCAAATCTTATCAATTTTGATTACCTATTAAAAATATGTCATTGTTGTGCATTTACTTGATTGCGATTTTCATTATTTTCCAGGGGCTCTCTTCGTTTTTCTACCTCACAACATCAGATGTTTACACCTTAATTAATTATGCCGGCTACGTGGATAATATTGCTAACTTAGGTGTTGTTGTCGGAATGCTATACATGAGGAAAATATATCCAGATATCCCAAGACCAATTAAGGTTACAGCAAAAGAATAATATTATTTCGTCTAAATGTATTAGTATTAGTAATGACGCAAAAACAAAGTGGAATCTAATTGTTTTTTTTTTATTTCAGGTGTCATTAATACATCCTATCCTCTACCTACTCACATGCTTGTTTTCCGTTTGCTTGCCTATTTACGTTCAACCCATTAACGTTAGTATTGCTCTCGTGATCGGCATAACTGGCTTGCCCGTCTTTTACATGTTAATTTCGAGAAAGCAACCCGAATGGCTGAACAAAATCACCGGTTTGTACTTTATTACCTATACTTTATGTCAGTTTGTACCTACATATTTTACTAGTACAGCTCAACAATGGAATTAATTTTGATTTCAGAAAAGTTCACACTGATTGGTCAGAAGATTTTCGTAGCTATTGCACAAGAAGAATGATGAAAGAAGAATGTACCACAACGTTAAATGAGAATTTTTGATTTAAAGACTTAAGACTGAAAAATACAATCATTTTGTGCAATTTATGTATGTACAGTCATTAAGTTGAAGATAGGAACAAAGTAATTATGTATTAGTACAAGGAAATGTTACCCGCTAATATCACGCACGTTGTAAAATAATGACGTCGAATTTTGTAACCTACGGACCTATTTATTTTTATTATGCATTCGTCTTTCCGTAATTAGCTTAGCTGTATGGCAGCAGTATTCGTAGGATTGCCTTTTAATATTTGAGAAGTAGAATAAATATTTACACTGTTTTGATTTTATTTTGCAACTACGGGTGAATGAGGTTTGAAAGTAGGTACTTTTTTGAAAATTATTGCATATTGGTTTATCTGTTACGCCTATATTCTTACAGTAAGTTTCACAGCCACAGAGTAAGTGCATTCCCACTTTATAATAAACTAAGGGTGGTATAAGATGCATTTACAAAGGCATTACAGGAACACGATACAGTACAACAATGTTTCTATAAGTATGCATCATTCAATTATCTCAACATTTAGAGAGAATTTAAAATGATTTATTAAAGTGGTTCTACAGTAGTACTTGCCGCCGGACACAATAACAAGAATACATTGTACAATGAGGAGAATTATTTTTAAAATAGAGATAACCTAGAGCAATTTGTTTACGATTTCTTATGGTTATGGTTATGAGCAATAAAAGAATCCTCGAATGGCAGCTATGATGACTTCTTTTACCATGACATGGGGTAGTAGAATAAAAATAAATATCAATATTTCGCGTTAAAAATACATACATGTAGATACATACAGCTACGTATACTTGAACATAAAGTATCCTGTAACTGTTACGTTAACTTTAACTGGAATAGTAAAATCTCCTGCCTATTTTCTTCTAACTTTGATCTCTCATTCCTCTAGACTCTGCTCATACTTTGTGCTCAATAATACTTTCACAAAAGCATTGTTTCTTATTTGAATAATAGTATTCCATTATAATACTTTGGGACTGAAATTAACAAAATTAAGGGTATTCCTCTTAGCTACTTTTATTGAGCAATAGCGACGGACAAAAATGCTTCCGATACTAATTGGATGTTAAAGTTGTCATTACTTGGGAAACAATGGTATTAATAAATCAAAGCCGTTTTGCATGCTCAAACTATTACGACTAAGCTTCCATGAAGAGGTAAATATTCAGAACATCAGAACCCCTTCACTTCAGACAACCTCTATTGTCGTCTATAGAATTTGTGTACGTACAGTCTTTTGTAGGTTTGAGGTAGCAATCACTGAGCTTACTTTTGTTTCACTTACGTTTTGAATTTCAATTAGTTTCAATTGTAATTATTAGTACCTGACAATGGACTCAATAATTGTTTCTGCAATGCAATACAACTTATACTGCTAAGTTTGCATAATTGCCATTTATTGTCCATATAACAATAATTACGGCACATAAACCTTGCCATGGAGAATGGAGACAAACTAATTGTGTGGAAGGAAACAGGCATATTTTAGTATTTATTAATAGTATACTACTTGTAAAAATTAGTATTGATTTCATGTCGGTAGTAGTAATAATGCTTATCTCACCACAACAGTAGTCGTTACCTTATACCTGGTTTTTAAATGACGATAATATTGCCCTTGCTGCGAAGGAAGAACGTGTTTCGAATATTAAGCATAGTCAAAATTTTCTTGTGTTTCACACTCATTTTTTCCTCGACGTCGGCGTCCAAACGAATGCCCCCTACGGTATTTCTACTATACCCTTCTATAAGTAACAAATAAACATATACATATTCATCAATATATTAAATTTACATAAAATTTAGATAAGAACATTATTTTAATAATGAATTAAATTACTAAGTACATTTAAATGTCCAAAAGCAGCGCTTTCCTCTGTTTCGAGCTTTGGGAATAGAGGAGGAGCCCACAAATCAGTTTTGTCAGAGAAATACTAAAAACTCGTGCAACTACGACTTTCTCAAAAACTACTGTGACCTGCCATTGTGTCAAATTCTCGGAGACTCCAAAGATGGAAAGAAACGGTCTGTGTGTTCATGCTTGAATACGAATGTAAGTTTCTTAAAATGTGGATGGGTAATACCTAAATACACCTTGAAAAGAGAAAGTCTTTTTGAACAACCTCACTCTTGAACAAATTATCTGCTTATTTACATAAGGAATTAATTATACGAAAATGAAGAATTCTCCATGATTTCCCATCTTAGGAACTTTCTCATGTGAAATTTGTATGGTTTGTAAGACTCAACCCATATTGTCAAGAACACCACTGGCACCATGTTCACGACTTCCAAGAGTGTCTCTTCGCTTGCAGGGAATATCAGCAGCTTCATCGGTTTAAGCCAAATAAAAATCCCTTTGTGAAACATGCTTTGGACGCGACTTTTGGATGCTTAACGAAAGATGAAGTTCCGTCTATCGTGGGCGGTGAAAGAAGCCAACCAAAGATCGCACCAAATCTAAAATGTTTCTGTTATACTTTTATTGTCCTAAAAAAGCAATACGAATAATTTCGTTTGAATTAACAGCCACAAGACTACTTGCTTAGAATCATGACCGTAATCATGATTACCCAAATACGTCCTTAATAAATGTGAACCATAGCTATATTAATATAATGAGGTACCTATTTGATTATTATGCTTTGCAAATTAGGCTCAACTGAATTATGGAAATTTTCAGTGAATGTCTATTTTACACTGCCATCAGCACACTTACACTGTTCACGATATTTCATGGTACATACCATTATTTACCGGCATAAAGTTAAACTAGTGTTTAGAAGAACGAAGTTTCAAGGAAGTAACAAAAGCATTAAATAATAAAACGAACCAGTGTTCACTTTGCTCCTGCACTAGCTAACAGAACAGTTGTGATAGCATTGATTCTGACCAAAGTTCAACTGATTCGAATTGCATTCCGAACTAGTTCCATTGTTGTCTCATTGTAATCACGAGTTCAGTGTAAAATGGCGAAAATAAAACCCGAGGGTACTGCACGAAAATCAACATCAATGGGTCGTAGTGGTCGGCCCGCGAGGAAATTAGGTGAACCACGCCCACCACCGGACACGGAAGATGAAAGTGACTCTGAAACTGAGGAGTCCACCGTCAATGAGTCTAATAACAATAACAATAACGATGACAGTGGAAATCTTAAATCGGATGCTCAAGATGATGAGTCTGCTGACGATGAGCCGGGACCAGCTAATCCGGCGTTTAAAACAGCAAGAAAATCATCTTCGGGAAGACGCGGGCCGGTTCGGAAGCATCCAAATCAGCAACCTCTTGCCCCATCTGCTCCTGAACTGCAACACGTTATCGGAGGCCGAATCGGGAGAAGTAAACGAAAACCAGGTCAGCCCCAGCGAATTCCATCGGGCAGATTAGCCAAATCGAATCTGAAGGATCAGGCTAAGAAAACGAAGCACTTTGGTTTTAAAACTGGCAGATATGGGTAAGCTACTTGAATTCGAATTCTCTAATTATATTCAGTTAACCTCGGCATTTTTCAGGTACATTGTAGCGCTCGAAATTGTTACTTTTAAATGTTTAGTTTTTTACTTTCATTAGTTAACACATCTAATTATTTCACCCTTCAGTTCGCCATTGCTGTGGTTGGAACTGTATAATTGTAGCATTGGTTTTTATAACTGTGCTTATTTTTTGAGAATCTTTGCGCATTGTGTTTGTTTTGAAAACAGTTAGGACGCGAAATTTAACAATTAATTATTAAAACAGTTAACTTTCCAATGGCGCTATTTTGTATCTGTCAAACGTTAGACAATATAGTTTAAAATTGACATACTGAAATTGATTGCATTGCAGATTGAAGACATTGAAAAATATTCGAGATCTTCAAAAAACCACTTATCTGCTCATTAGTAAACTACCGTTTCAGCGAATGGTGCGTGAAATTAGTCAAAGTTATAAAAGTGATTTGCGGTTTCAATCTGCTGCCCTAGGTGCCCTTCAGGTTAGACTGCGAGATTGTCTTTTAACATTATTATTGTTGAACAATTCAATTGCTTTCATTCTATCAATTATTGGTATCACAGAGTAGAAGCTTGTAATTAATCCTGTTACTAATTTTGGACCTAAAACAGTACCCTAAGTTTTATTTCTGCAATGAAATCATAGAACTATGTATTTGTACAAGATGTGTATGTACAAAGTAAGGTGAATTTTAAATTTTTGTACAGTTTTAATGACTTGTGATCATTTGTACTTGTAGGAAGCAAGTGAAGCCTATTTAACCGGCCTCTTCGAAGATACGAATCTTTGTGCTATCCATGGACGTCGAGTGACCATCATGCCCAAAGATATGCAACTTGCTCTTCGCATTCGTGGAAACTTAAATCTGATCAAACCGGATGCCAACAACAACGTCTAAAGTCTCTAGGCACAAGCACATACATAATTATTTTATATAATAAGTTTAGTCCTAATCAATTTACATAAACAGTACTTACTCACAACTTCGTGTCACTGTACTATGATTAACATTAACCTCTAGTCAATTTTAAATAGCTCGTATTCAAAGTATTATCCAATAACTACATATAAAGGATTTGTAATTTCCTTTTAGTATTCAAGTTCTATCGACATTTTTTGTAGCATCTTAATGGATTAACCACCATTTCATTGTGTAGGCACAATTATTCTATTATAGTTTTGAATTTTAATTGTAACTTTGTGACCAGTAAAGCTGGAAATTCCACTTGGAAGTGGAAGTAAAATTGTATACACCTCCTTACGCATTTACAGACGATAGTAAAAAACAACTGGATAATAGTAGGATTATGTTTAGGATAGTTCCAACGTAATGTTTTTTACTTTCAGTACTCTAGTTCTAGCGTTAATTTAGCTGTTGCTTCAACTTATTATTCTGAATCTTCTCTGCCGTCAGTACCTATACTATATAACTCACCTAATTTCTGTCAAGTTTAATTTTACTCGTATTTTATTACTATTGCAATATTATACATGTAGGCAATTACTATTGATGTGATGATTAATACTACCAAAGTGAAAAATTAATCTTTGTGACTTTTACACCCTTGTCTACATTAGTTTTCTCTCACTTACATGGGGTACCTGTAGTTGGTGCTTAATTACAAAAAAAGATAAAAGACGCCGCGGAATAATTCGCTTATATTCTCGGCAAACTTGGCATCGAGTCATTTCTTAACACTTGTATTAACACGTTATCTGCTATCCACAAACTACACCGTCAAGTCTCTGTCTGTCAGAGTGAATGTATTAATTGTATGCATTAAATGCGTCTACATTATTATATGTGCAATTCAATAAAAAAAACTTCAAATCTGGTTTTATAGCTTAATCTCATAATCGCATGATATTCATGCATTCGTTTTTGTCAATCTAATTCTGTACGCTCCAGTGATTTCATTTTACATTTACTCAACTTTTTATGCAATGACTAACACCCTATTTTCAGTAAGGCCAATAAGCTTATAATATTCGTACCTACACTAATACAAATCAAACCGAAGGATGTGATCTGAACTTAGGTATTTTAGTTTTCTTATAAAGTTTGGTCAACATTTACAGAAATTCTAAACACAAGGGATGAAGATCTGAAAGCTCTACATTCCACCTTACATAGAACTACGAGTATGAGTAGAATACATTACATACTTCATAAATTCAATTTTGTTTGGAAAAATTACTTTGAAAATGAATTTAGTACTTTGATTACTTCTACTAAAAAATAGATTATGCCTGCATGTATGTAAATATAAGCGTAGGTAATTAAACATAACTTAATTGAAACTTATTATCTTTTGATCAAATTCAAAAAAAAATTCCACACGGTGAAGCCGCCCAAAATCGAACTCTGGTTTATACTTTGATTACAACCAGATAATTAATTTAAATTTGCATGAACTGATCTAGTTCGTTGGATTATATTACGTACCGTTTTGCATGTTGATAATTATGCACATACAGGGTGCTCCAAAAAGGAACGATTTTTAACGCAATATTTACATAATCGCTGTCGACGTCAGATTCAGATTCAAGAGTGTTATGTACTATTCGAAGGAAAATATTGATTGTCTCACTACAATTTGGTTAGCATCTGGATTAGACAGGGACTCAAAACGGCTAATTTTACCATTGGTTTTAATGGGCAAAGTTATATAAGTGTTGGAGTAACGTAACTCCTACCTTACTAAGGTCTTCACTTTTGAATTCTTTTTTCAATCTCCGTGTTTATTTCATTCCAACTTCAAACTGGACAAAAAGATTATATTGTAAATTACCTACTTGTGTGCATTTCGTTATGTAATTCTTAAGACCACGCATATTTCAATAAACTGGACTTAATCAATCCAACGCATTAAAAATGTTTCGAAGCCCTGCTCATTAGTACCAGCGACTACTTCAACACTAAATCACTAAAACGACTTTGGGGTAATAAAAACTGATGATGTAGAGTGGGAACTTCTTGCATTGACGTACATGTGAGTATAGTTGGAGTGATTTATTGCTTTTCCTTTTTTAAGCTGAGTAAAACGACGCCTTTACAATGTCGACACGTGGCGAAGCTTAACGCTATACTATGCACACACTCACAGCTAATTTTTCTTAAATTACTCCTAATTTTGAATAAAATCGCGAAAAATTCAGCAAAACATATTTAAAAGTGTTTGCAAGGAGCATGAGTTACATAATCCTAGCTGTTATCTGACCATTAAAACATTGCAAAATGATCGCTTTTGAACCAATATCTAATCACGAATATCGATCAAACCGTAATGAGACAAACATCCACTTAATATCTCAAAATTTTTCTTTCGATGAGTGTAATTATAATGCTTCTGAGGCGGACAACAAAAATTCTCCTAAGACTAATTAAATTTCTTGGTTATTTCTTGGACCACCCTGTAGTTTAAAAATTTACTGAATGGAATTCATGTGAATATGTACCTACATGCTATTGCTGCAAGTAGTTGATCAGTGTTCAGATTCCTGATATCCTGATCCTGATCCAAATCCAGTTTTCGTGTAATTAATAATTATATGATTTTACTGATTTTCTTTTCCCACACATTTAACTTGGCTTTGCAATTATAGGGATTAGCAACATGTTGCTTCTTTGATTACTTACAGGTTACACACAATATTAATTATTACTTGGGAGTCTTCACTCTCATCCGTCTCCACTCCCCGTAGGATCGGAGCAAAAAACATATTAGTATGTGAATAAAAATGTGCTTAACGTCAGTGGGCTCCAGTCCACAGTCCACGTCCACAGTCTAGCCACAGCCACCTTATTACTCATGGCATGGCATTCTTCTCAAGATTGCAAATCCAGAGGAAACCATGTAGACATTCAATAGCCAACAGCCACCAGCTAACAATGTTAAGGTTATGTGTAACTGGAAACTGGACTTGAATGGAAATCAGATCACGACCAATAATACTCTGACTGGTAATTCATGCAAGCTGAATCTGGATACTGATAGAGACATACTTGATATGCAGTAGACACACAAGTCTTACAAGTGTCTCAGAGGAGGGCAATAAATAACCAAGATCTAATTGTGATCTGATAACGTAGGTGAGTGTGAGAGTTTAAGGAAAGGTGCGATCGAAGTTGGAACTGACAATGAGACCGATCTTTGAACTTGAGTAAATTAATACACGTTCTGGTACCGGGCTAATTTCTACTAGGACCCAATATGAATCTGTCTTAATATGGGCTTCTGACCTTGGCACTCTAGTCATTCTTTTTTATGTTCATTTCTAATTGTCTGACAGAATCATCCATCAACTCATTTCTCTATTCTATTTTCTATACTCCGACTACAATGAAGTAAAAACTATTAGTGTCAGCTACTGATGACGGCAACGGTGATGATGCCTGATCTAGAATACCTAATTAGAGAGGAGGCATACCATGCTTAGTTCTACAAACACATACCTACTTACCTATGTGTAAATGTCATGCCTACATAAGTTTACGCAACACTATTCTGAAAATTCTTTAAGTCTTATTTCTGTTTTTTGGTGGCCGTGGACCGCATACAAAAGCGAAAACGAAAACAAAAAGAAACGGAAATTCAAAACTGCCCTCATAATATGTTTGTTTGTACCTACATGTAGGTACTCCCTAGTTTGGAACATGAGCTGCATCTGCATGCAATATTTTTACGGATTAATCGATTGCTGTTCTGGACAATAAACTGTTTTGACATGTGAGCAAGTGTACTATTGTAATTGTTGCCCAAGGCTTTCGTTGTTCGAGTGTGTTTGGCATGACAGACGAATGTTTTACACGGAGAACGTGAAACCGAAACCATGTTCATGTTACATATAGGTATGTAGCAGATATTGTGTAGTCTTTGATTTTTTTAAATGGACACCAGGTACCAAAAGTGATTCGACTCTGTGGCTGTTGGTGCATGTGTTCTGATGTGATCTGATCGGACAATGAGCAACTGTCAATTAATTTAATATATAGTAATCGATGGGGTAGAACTGGTTACTCGTTCAAGTCACATACACACAATATCATTCGATGCCACACCACAGCCTAAATGCCAGGTGCAAATTCAGGGAATCAAATCATATGTGGAGTAGGTATATTTGGTCAGTTGCGCAAAAATATATGCTTACGAATCTTTAGCATATTTCGTAGGAAATCGTGGAATTATTAATCATAATCGTGGAATCTCCAGTTGCGTGAACAGCTAGGTACTTATAATCTAGAGTAGAAATATATTAAAAATTCGCATTTTAAATCCAATCCAGTTTCAAAATTAAATCCTGTTATGCAGATTAGGGCGTGCCATTGGAGCGAATTTGCCTGTAATTTTCGCCAGTTTTTGTATTTTTTTGCATATTTGTATTATCAAAGTATGGCTTACGGATTTAAGACTTATGTCTTGTGCGTACCATTGTCTGCGAACACGGGTCAATTAGATTTTTGATTTTCAGGGCACGCACATGAGATTACTAAATAGTTAGTGCACCTAATTATCAAAAAACTGATTTGAAAAATTGTTACTTGGTTCTTGGTTCGTAATTTTGTTCTGTAGCATGATGTTTTTGTGTTTCCTACATATTTTGCCTAGGAATCCATGTGTATTTTTATTGATTTGACTTACGTGCAAACTTTTCGTTTTCACTAAATGCTACGTTTCAGCATTTCACCTTCGTACTCACATGGTATGATAGCACGCACATATTATTAGCACTGTTTGCACAGTCAATGCGAAAAATCGTCGTGTTGTATTGTAATTGTGAGCATAAAGTAATTGCCTCGTAATCATTTTGAAAAGTGCAAAACACAAAGTTAATTAAGATGTTTTAAAGAAAATACACTACTTTTTTTATATTTGTTGCATTGTTGCATTATTTGAAAAATGTTGTTTACATACAATGGAAAGTTGAAATGTGAGAAACAAAATTCAACTTACATGGAGAATAAAACCTACCCAATCTAATCTTAATGTGTTTACATAAAAAATACAGATAGTTAACTTTTATTTCTGGTCGATTGCTTTGCCTGAGAACATGTCATTGCATGGTAGTGCTAAAGTGGTTTATCTACTCATCACTAATGACGATTCCATCTGTAACTTGATTGGCTGTCGGCTTCCAAGTTACATGTGGACGAAGATGTGACTCTCTTGTAGGACAGAACAGGAGTAGCCGGATTTTCAAATTTTTATATTTGGAATCCAAATCAAAGATAGTGTTAATGTTGATGTTGGTATCAAGACAAAGTCGGTTAAGATATGCACAGCCTCGAGGAGAATGCTCCAAGAATAAATTGCTAAATAGCTAAAAGTGGAATTTGCAATTTCTACTTCCAGTGACTGTTAAGTATTGATGTCACTTTACTCATATCTTTACATCTTATATCGAAACAGGCACATAGGTCATAGGTATGTATATGTTTGTATGTATTCTATCTAGTAAGGGCCACTTATGTATATTAGTTTTTTTTATTTCTGTTTCATGCCTTAAAAATTTAAGCTGTATAGCCATGCACAGTTGGATGGGAAGACCCCACATTAAATATTCCAATTGCTTTGGTCGATTGTACAAGAATGAAAAGGAGGATCATGGTCTTGATATTTTAGTTGGAATCAGTAGGTAACGAAAAAAACAGTAGGGGAGGTTGTTGCTGAAGACAAGACTAGTCAAAATTAATACGAGATCACCACTGGATTGGAAAAATGTGCGTATATGTACATACCTACATACATACAACACAATAGTCAATGGTCTTGTGCATTTTTAAGAACCCGCAGAAAAATGGAAGGCAGGAGATGAGACCGCATTACCTACACCTACAATCCATCTACATTTGGTTGTACCTACCTTTCAATAACGCTTATTTATTACAATCCACCAAGAGAATTTTTTTTATTGTATCAAATTAACAATGGTCCAGATCTCCCAGCTTACATTATACTTTTACTGTACATAGAACATTCCAGACAAGCCTGGACTGGAGTATATAAAGACCTGCAAGAAGCTTGTAAATTCGTATTCACTTTCAATTGTCTTAAGACGATTCATCTCTTAATACTTTCTCTAAAGGAAATCGCAAATCTCCACCAATCTTCATCATGAAGGCTGTAAGTTCAATTCATACTTTTCTATTTTCTTAGTTTGCAAACTTACTGAAATTTTATCTTTATATGCTATTAGTGTAAAACAAATGTAATTAATAAAATAATTTCAAAATTTGACATTTTTAAAATTCTTCCAGGTTATCGCTCTTTTGGCTTTGGTTGCTGTTGCCAGCGCTCACCTCGTCCCAGTCAACACCGTAAGTGGAAGGGCAACTACATCAAGATAAATGCTTATTGATAGTAATAATTATTGCGTGATACATAACTGAATGTGCTACAAAATCAATTTACTTGGGTATTACAGGTTTACACTACCCCAGTCGTCAAGCCAGTCGTTCACACCGTTCCACAATACCAATATGTCTACACTCCAACCGTCCAAAACAAGGTTTTGTACCAAAACTACCCATACGTAAGTCGCAAGTTTCAAGTCAAAAATAAAATAAAATAATTAAATCTAATTAATTACTAGTGTATTAACAACATGTATTAAAACAGAGCGCACAATGCATAATCATTCTACAAGAACTTGACATTGTTTTTTGAATAATCTAGGCCTACAACTACGGAACCGTCCCAGCTTACTACCTCAACAAGCCATACTACTACGTCTAAGCTGTCAACCAAATGATGTTAGCTGTCATATGAGTACAAGTACAATGCAATCCACTTGTGTATTATTTTCTCACTTGAATTAACAACTAACTCCAAATCGTCTTGGCTTATTTCACTGTTTCATGTTATGATCAAGGAACTCTCTATACAATAATGTGATCACTTTTATCCATTTAAAATCTTATTGAAATCATGATTAAGTAATAAATCTTGATTTAATTGGCTTATATACTGCAAAATTTAAATTCGAAAATTGTTTACCTCTTTTTTCTCGATGCATCAATAATCAAAAGTCATCATTCACCTTCATCATCATCATGTCATACGCTATAGTAAAATTTAACCTTTCATTCATTAGCCATTTATTAAGTAAACTAGCATTATAAAAACTTAACTACATCTTAAATATATAATCTTATATATATCTTAAAACAGGAAAACATACAACTAAATATCAACAACTTACTCGTATTTAATATAATTATGAACGCAGTTAGGATGCATCTTAAGTGCTTCACAAACGCATTGAAAACATATCTTGGACTGGAAGGTGCACTTCAGATGCATTTTCGATACGTTTTAGATGTGGTTTAGATATTTAGATGAACTTTAGGCGAACTTGAGATGCATCTTAACCTAACTAGGTACTTGCTTATGTCATTATACCCTTTTTGGCGTTTTAGATACAATAGTTTTACAGTGTACTTGTACATTGAAATACAATTGTGTAAGGAACGTAGTAATTCTTCTGTCATGTCATTATTAGTCATTACATACATTACAGTTGTTCGGTATGCAAATATTTCACGCATGCAATCTGACCTGACAAACTTACCAAAGAAATCTCGATCTCGGTGGAGTATCCTCATGTACCTATCACAAACTTCTATTGAAAATTCTTGGAAAATTCGTTGATTAGGTTAAAGCATTATTTTAAACCCAGACAAACAACACAACACCTTAGGTATGAAAAATTACATGCAAATGCGCATTACTGTTTACTGCGTGCTCCTCACTGCACTATATTCCAACCAACGGTGAAATAACTGACTATTACCAGATCTTTAAAGTGTTTGGTTTTACCGTACCAAATGAATAATAGTTAATTACGGATTCATGCAAGGGGTGAAGTTTTCTAATGTGTTGTAATTAGTGAAGCTTCCTGTTTTTTAATAAGAATACAAAGTTTATGATGAATAACCAATAACGTTTGCTAGTGACTTCGTACTCTGACTTCATATGTTAATCCTAAAAATGCTAACCGGAATTGGCCATTGGAAGACGAGATAAAACGCAGGCCCTCGTCACTTCGTTTTAACTAATGGAATGAAGTTAAAATTGAGAAAACGACAGAAATGCTAACTCAGTTGTGTAAGTTTCAAGTGCACGAGATATTACTGTCGACAAAATCCCGAGAGCAGTAAATCACGAGGAACTGAACTGCACTCCGAGTTTTAAGCCTGTCGAATGGCTTCGGTCTCCGAATATAAGCATTTCTAATCCCACAACGTAATTCGTTTGTGATTCGTTATAAAGTTTTTTTATAAAAAATTTTTGGCTTAAATCTGTAATCGATTAATTAATATTTGAAGTACCGGACTAAAACTGAAATCAAAATGGATTCGTCATTATCAGTTTATTCACATTATTTAAATTTTCCTCACGACATGTCACCATTGAGTAGCATGACCATGACAAGTGGGGATGTGACACGATCTGTTTCAATGGTGAACGCATTATTACTCCTTGCTGGAATTGTGCCTTCAGCCGACTCAGTTATTACAAATGTGTCCGTTATTCAGTCATGGAATTGGTTCTTCCAATTGACACCTTTTGAAGCAGTTTTCATGGGATTTATTTTCGCTCAGGTATGAAGGTATTTTTTATGTTAGTGTAACAGAAAATTCATGTAACCAAAATTGAATTATTAATTGCTACTATTTCATTACTAAATAGGATTCTCATTTGTTACACTAATAGATTACAGTCCTGCAAATGCTTCAAATTCTGCCAATAAATGTAAATAAATGGTTTAGTGGAGATCCATCGGGTAGAAAGAAGCGTCACGCCAGTAACACATTGCCCATGAGGGAGAAAATGGTCGAAGCTATGATGAACGTAAGTTGGAGTTGGAAATCATGATAATAATTATTTCATGGAATTCTCAATTGTGCTTCATCAATACATCCCAGACTGTCTATAATAATTATTACAATTCGAATGAAAAGGTACTCAAACGAATGGACAGAGAAGAATGTTTTTTCCGCGCCTTATGTCAAGTACAACACCGATACCAATATGACCCTAGCTTCCAGGACCTTCCACGCGAAATCCAGTTGACGATAGCGGCTCTAAAAAAGTGAGAATATTGTGACTAATCATTAGTAGGCGAGGAAATGTTAAATACCTACTGGACGCCTTTTTGTATTTATACTACGGTTCTTTGTAATAATTTTTATCTTGCTCAATTGTCTAGATCATCCGAGAGACGGAAGAAGAACGAGAATAATTTTACTTTCAAGCCTGATCTAGTAGATACAGCTACAGAGGAATCTGCAGCAGAGACAAAGAAACACCCATTACAATTATTAGAAGAAGCCGTTGATATTGGTTTGACACCACCATCAGGGAATGTGACAATGTGTGAAAAGCGGTATAGGCTCTGTCCGGCATCCACGGAAGATATATTCTCATATGTGAAGGAATTAAAATCAAATTATTACGATTTGATGGAATAATTATGCATTTTGTATATCATAATTACTTATGTATCTTACCCGCACACTCTAAAGTACTCATATTTATTAAAGAAATAAAACCACTATAGTGCTAAATCTAGCACGTAAACATTGCACTCACAGTTTTAATGGTGTAACATACACTTCTTTGCAGGGCCAAACAAATACGAATCTTAAGCTATAATTACTATTACTAAATATTACAATAAAGATACCTGTACTCTGTCAAAATGGTTTGTAGTTGTTAAGTAGTTGTTAAGTAGTGGGCCTAGTTAAAAATTCGGTTTTAGAGTAGTTTTTTCTCATTATTAGAGCATAGACAGATTTTCACGGTTCCTTTTACCGTGATTACTGTGTTTTAAAATACCGTAATAACTAGTATGTATGCCAGTGCTAGAATGTAAGAAAAACAATGGGATCTCATGCACAAACATATGTACGAAGGAGGTGAGTAATCAGAGGGAATATACTACTCAGTATAACTGCATAAAATGTATTTTTACTTATGGAAATTATTGCTAATGTCTGGAAAATACTCAAATCATAGCTTTAAGTGAGTCCAATTTACTAACAATTAAGATTCCTATTAGCCCTCTAGTCTTGTAAATATTAGAAATATTACAGCACCTTATAAGTAGTACTTAAATGATACTAGTAGCTCGATCACATATTGTTTTCCATTGTGAAAAAGCGATATACTATAATTGCATAGGTACCTACTCTATCATAATGAAGCCTAGTTGGCGGAGGTTCTATACATACCACTAGAAAGGGTATACTATTCCAGA
This sequence comes from Ptenothrix huangshanensis, assembly GCA_036851915.1. NCBI lineage: Eukaryota > Metazoa > Arthropoda > Collembola > Symphypleona > Dicyrtomidae > Ptenothrix > Ptenothrix huangshanensis. The sequence continues at coordinate 2,915 of JAAXYX010001514.1, read as the reverse complement.
CCTTATTTATGGTAAAGATAATTTTATAAAGGAACTTGGTCGCTTAAGTCTCTAGTGACGACAGTAATTATATTCAGAATCCAATTAAGAATACATGATATACTTTGTGACCTGTCAGCTGTCCGTTTAATCACTGCAATTTAAGGCCATGGGAAAGCCAGGTAAAAACATTGCTAATGATGCAACTGTAACTGATTGTTTATATGATTTTATTTTTTAGAATTAAATAAAATAACGTGATTACGCTTAGCATTTAACTCCAACCTACAGCACAAAGATTGTCTTAATATGTACCTACATATATTTACAGCTAAAATTTTTATATTATATTTATATACCTATATTTATTATATATACCGGTATATATACGAGCTTTTTACCATCCCACATATTATGTGTTCTAGTGTTGAGTATAGTGTAATAAAAGAATGCAAAACAACTTATATGCAATTATCATGCACTTTCTCCAAATTTATTTTACACAATAATTTAATAATTTAGTATACAAGTATTGACGAATATTCTACAGAACAACTACAGCATACCAGCATCTGCAATAGTATCAAAATAATGAATAATATCGACTCTTGTTAGGGAACAACTCGTATAACGCTTATCGCACAACCCTGTTTCAGCTGTGACTGTGGAATTCGAATACGAGGTGATGTCACCATAGCTCTGACTATCTTCTATGCCTGCCATAACTGCTTCTTCATAAAATATGATTCCAGATTCCGGTTTGATTTGAGACATGTCACTATCCGCACTTCCATCGCTACTAAGGTCTTGCTTTTCGATTGGCTTGCATTTCACTGAATTCGCCGCAGAACTAGAGTGCTCTCCTTTTACCCGTCTTTTACTGGACCTAAGGACAAGTTATGAAGTGGATAATTACTTCCAGCAGAAAATAATGTACTTTTCGCATGAATCTCACTGGTATGTTATTATCATATTACATTTTCAATGCAGAAAACAAATTTCTGGTTTCCTTCGTAATCGGATGACCTCGTATAGCCGCAGACTGGACCACACACAGGGTCCGTGGTACACACTCATGTTCATCTAGTTTTCGAAGGAGCTAGAAACAAAAAACGACAGTTGTGCAATGTACGCAGTAAAATTCTAGATACATTTGACTGCAATTTCTTTTTAATTTCACTGATAGGACTAATAATAACACTAACACTATATAATAAAAAATAGTACAGCAAATGCAGACTCTGCCAGCATGTCCTTGTCACAGCCGATAGATGTGGAATCTTTCAATATACTTCTTCGTTTTCGTTTCTTTCCCGAAGGGTCACCAATTATCCAGTTATTTACATTTAGAGGAAGAATTTCCAAGTATCGCAATACTGCAATCTAAAACAGAATTTAGCGCAGAAAAAATGCAAGTTGACCACGGGAAAAAATAGAATAACCCAAAGATGGAAAATAGTAAAAAAAAATAGTAAAAAATTCGACTGACAAGTATTTACCTGTAGAAATATTATTCCCAGAAAGATGGATTCAAAGTCAGTTAATGCCATGTACCAATTGTACGACGAACCCACTGAAATACTTGTGATAAATCCATCGACTAGTGTATTCTCTTCGCCCAGGAAACCCAGAAGTAATGGTAATGATGCACCAGCAACATTTAAAGGATTTCCAGGATTTATAAAAGGAAGTATGTTACTGCCTAAAACTGTACTAGCAGGGCACGTTAGGTCCATAATTGCAATTATATTTTCAAAATAAAAATGCTTGGAAAAGAGAAGCCAATTGTTAGCTTGAATTTCATGCAGGTCAAATTCAGCTACGTCTCAACTGAATTCACAAAAAATATTGTCTTTTTAACAAACCTTCAAATCAGAAAGCAATTGACAACAAATAGAGTAAATGTTATCATAGCCACGGCGTTGCAGCAAATATGACAGCAAGGTTTCGGTGTTGAAAATAATCTCACAACTATTCAGCTAACGTCGAAAATGTTTATACAAAATCTTCGCCTTCTGACACACTTCGCATTCTAATCAATAGTAGAATACAGCATAACTGAAGACTCATAATAAACACGTAACTCTTTCCATTATTCAGTACTTACTCACGCTTAAAGATTTAATTCTTGAACCAAGCTTCCTTGTAATTCTGCCCTCAAATTCATTCATAATTCCACCCCACTACGAAACCGCTTTGTAATTATTTCCCTAGAAATTAGAATAACTGTTCCACCACTCGCACTCTATTTACCTACTCATGGTAATTGTAGGTATGTTGGTGAATACGTAGAATGCTAAATTAAGCATCCAAAAACATGTTCATCTGTAAAGACTAAGTAAGTACTAATGCAGAAAAAACTGGATGGAAAAACGTTGTTTGAATAATCTTCAGAGTTGATTTGCAATGCTTTTTAACGCAAGCTACCCGTTCACTACTGGTATACATACGAGGTTGATAGTTTGTCCCGTACAGTTACCTACAATTTCAATAGCCATTAAATACTGCATTAATATTATAGAAAATAATTTATGATGGATGTACCTATGGAGCTACATACATATCTACACCGGGAATATAATTTCATTTTCCAAATTCATTAGTTATTTTTTATATACTGAATACTACAGACTAACTGGCTCTACATAATAATATGATCACCGCTATACAAGATGATAATTACATGTAAATAATTATAGATTGTATAGGTCACACCTCGTTTTCGTTTTTGTGACGTATTCATCCATGAATGGTAAAATAACGACCATCAACACAATCAAATGTTTATAGTACCCATTTGATCGTGTCCGGCTAACTGCCACCCCCACAACTGCCAAAAGCACAACTGCCACTCGGAATACTGCCACCCAAAATAAAGAGACAACTGCCATTTGCTATATTGCCATCCAGGACAACTGCCCCACCAATGCTAAGTT
>JAAXYX010001513.1:0-22517 GCA_036851915.1 Ptenothrix huangshanensis | reverse complement strand
TCAACATCAAGACAAACCGACTCAACAACTCAACTAATGTTAGGTCGGGTTCGATTGTTGGCTTCACAAATGTCCCGTTGTACTCACAACCAGCGACAACAATAACAATAACAGCACTCATTACTCCGACCTCCTCTTGTTTAATGGAATTCTCTGATAAATCAAATACTTGCATGGCTTATTTCTTCTCAATAAAGTCGCAGGTACTTGTACAGATTTACAGTCCAGTCCAAGTTGTGCCTTCACTTACCGACATATTCCATCCAAGTTTCTCCCATGATTTCGCAGCACATCCTACCTCCTGCACGCATGCAAGTACATAGATCTAGGAATCAGGTACGTAGTACGTAGGTACTCATAGTGATGCAGCGACATAAAGGAAAACTAAGGTACTTTCCTATATCGGGACACTGTAACTAAGCTGTGGTTTTCATGGGATATTTGGTTGTAGAGTTGATGCCAATGCCAATGGCGTAGGTACAAGATATCCGCGTACATGTTACACACTAATAGTTTGACATTACGATATCCATCTAAAGCACAAGCATTGAAACCAGATTAGAAGCTCACGTAGTCACAACAAATACTACAGCAATGTCTGTGCTGGCAAAGTCATTCTCGACTTGAAAGCAAACGACTACTGTCCAGTCAAAGAAGTTACGGCAGTGTGTACCCACATGTCTATACAGGCATATGTGGCATATTCCACACGAAGGGAAGACGTGGTCATATGGAAATGGCTGTACGATGAAACATGAAACATGTTTCTGTCTCCCTGGAAGGATTCACGCACACATCCTCGAATTATAATCCCAACATTTCTGAGAACGCAGTAACTACAACTTAACTTACTTAGGCAAATTACCCAGACACACAAGTCGAGAGGAGTAATGGAAGGTACGGAAGTAAAACAATCATCGCTGATATCCCAACGCAGCAATCATTTCCCAACAACAATGAAATGAGCACGATCAAGAAACAATGAGTAATTATTATGTATAAGGAAAGCTCAGCTGATAAGAAAGTACAGCTACGCACTCGACACTTGAAGGAGATCTCGCTCCGAGTGCTTACCTTCAGAGTAATAATTACAGCCAATAATAATAGAGTGACAATGCGAGAATTAATGGAGAAATATGTAGAGCAATTAACCCGTTGGGCCAGCCTGTGCCTGGTTGTGAAGAGGATCCCGTGATGGAGGATAGAAATATGATAAAGGAAGCTCCTTGCTCCGAGTAAGACATGGCGTCGTGATCCTGATGACAGCATTTACATTCCAATGATTAAACTTTGTCAAAGCTTACGCACGTACAGAGTACATAAGAGCAGTGTAAGTTTTTCATGTGGAAATCCTCCTGTCAAAATAATGTAAAGTCGTTGAGAGTGCGAGGACAAGGCGAAGTATGAGGCGGACGAAGAAAGGAAGGGACTGACGCGGAATTGAATCTCTCTGTTTCTGTCTCTCCTTTACTCTCGTTAATGCTCCCTTCCATACTTCCATTCAATTGGATCATACATTAATCCTGTATAAACCAACTACGCCTTCCTCCCAACATCTGAATAACTTCTACTAGGCACATGTCCCCGTCTTACATATACCACGGAATATGATGGCTTGGCCTAATCATTAAATTCCATAGAATCTCAGAGTATGCACAACCCACTGCCTCCGTGGTTCATTGTCAGAGTCATGAGTAATTTTGGATTCTGGAGAGAAAGAAAATCAGATGAGAGTCGGAGACTGAAGGAAATTAAAGTATGGCACTTACTTACCCACCAGACTCATCCTCGATCGTCTCAGCTCTCCTCTCACTCCCCTCCTCACCACATACCTACATACACATCGGAGCATCTCTCCTCATCCCCGAATTTACTTATCTCCATGGCTCCGAAGATTCGGTAGGAATTAATGGACGGAGCTAGCATACGTCATCTAAGGAAGGTACGCAGGCACTAACAAGAGAAGGAAATACCGCCGATCAAGTAGTCAAGTACGTACAGCTTCGATATTTTCTAGTGTTTATATTAAAATTCAAGACTAGTGTGATTTGAATGAGGAGACGGGAAATCTAGAGACTGAATAGCTGGAGCCGGAAAGGATGGGTAGTGAGGTGAGTTTGTCTCAAGAAACCGGGTCTCTCATCCTCTCCCTGTCATCCCCAATAAGACTTGTTTGTCAACTGTCAGCCGAGTAGCTTCGCTCCTTTCCTCACTCCACCGTACGACGAGGGAAATTCCTTGTCTCTTTCTCTCAAACTCTCAAATTATTCTCTCTCCTTCTCTCTCATGACCATGAGAAAGCCCAAGTTGAACTTGTAGTTTCTTTCACTTTCTTCCTTCTCTCCAAGGTACTTTGTACCTCGCAGGAAGCTCACATATCTCACAATGAGATGCAGTCTAGTGCACAGTCTACGGGCACAACTTCAAACTACTTCCCCACGTCATCTACAGAACAAACACGAGTCGCAAGTAACAGTCGACTCGCACCACAACCACTGCTACAGTCCCTATAGTTGGGCATTACAGACGACGGTATAGGATTATCTCGACGATGATTCCACGGAACTGTGAGTGCCTCGTACAAGGGAATATGATTTGGAGTAGGAAAGGGATGGTGGACGTGGAACGGTGGAACGTCGTATCTCTTTCATATACGTACTCCATTATACATGCAGTGGTGTCATTCAAATTCGCTTGGATCATCCCACGGATCGCATCAGCTTAAGCATTTACTTGTGTATTGGAGAGTAAGTGGGAGGCAGGGGAGGTCTGGATGAACATTGAACGGAACACGCATTTACTTTCTCCAACTCCTGTCTGTCTGTCTGTCTGTCTGTCTCGCAATTCGCTGTCGTAGTCGTCGTCGTCGTTGGTGATATGACAAAGACATGTGTCAAAGGGTCGCTTTGGTGGGGAAAGGACGCATTAAAAGGAGAAAACTTATTTCTCCTTCCTAATGAACTTTATGACCTGTTCTGCATACATAATGCGATCGTGAGCGGAGCTTAGACTTGGAGTCATCTCTCTCGCACCCAGCACAGCCCAAATCCTTCGTAGGTACTTTGGTGTGCGAGTAATTGGAAATATTAGTATCGTAATATTCAATGTGATTACTCATCAACACATCATTTCTCACTCACTCCCATTACATGACACAATGTCTCTCTCGCTCTCCTTTTCCTTCCCTTCTCCTTCCTCACCTCATCAACTTTTCATCAATCCTCGCTCTCCTCTCAACCTCCATGCCTGGTCTACCTGTCCCTCTCCTTCCATATGCAGAGCAGATACAGAGCATTACGAAGGATTGACAGCGATGGAATATGCATATTATGCGGAGGCACATGTGAGTGCGACTCGAGCGTTGGCCCAGAGTCTCTTTCAAATAATAATATCATGGTCGTCAATCGTGAGGAGTCAGATGTTCTCCCAGACTTTGACTACAGGAACCATTTAATGACATGAACGTGTAAGCTGTCTCTTTAGGAATTGAGTTAGATGTAGGATTAAATCATATAAATGTTGTTCTTGTTGACAATTCTCTGTCCCCACTCTCGCTCCTCAATAGCACCGCATCACTTTCTCACATTCACCCCAATCCCCATTACCATTCCAATCACCTACGAACAATCCTTACTGCTCGCACAACACACGGAGTTTCTACCGACTAATTTCCAAAATACGCTCCTATTACTTACCTTTGAATAGGCAGCTTCTGCGAGTGAGTGAGTCAAGACTAAGGTAAGTACGGGGAAGACAATCAGAGGAAAAAAGTATACAAGAGCAGAGAATAACCTTGTGTAGGATTTGAATGTGATTAAAAAAGCAATAAAAAATCAAGGTGTTGAGTACAGCATGGCTACGCTGTGTGACTCATTAATAAAGACATGTCAAGTGAGAGGGGCATTGATAGAATCTGACAAGTGGAGGAAACAAAATACTTTTGCACTCCATGACTCAAGTTCAAAACGAGCCGATGCTCATTAAATAAAAATATACGAGATAAAAATGATTGTCGAGTTTCCAGAGCAGATTCCTCCACTTTTTAATATTACGATTCTTTCTGCGATCTCTCCAAACTCAACTTTCCGTCTGGGCATGGATGCACCTTCTGTGTTGTGGAGTGGTGGAAAAGTTTGCGGCACAAGTCTGCCCAAAGATGAGGACCCAGACCAAGACCAAGACCAAGACCAAGACCAAGACTAATATACGTTGAGTGCATATACACGAAGGGATCAAGTTGACTGAGCGAGTGTGAAGATAAGGTAGGAAGGTGAGAAATGCATGGAAAGTCGGAAAGCGGTAATCCTCAAGTTTCGTCCGAGTCAAGAGTATCGAGAAGATGGAAAGACATGCGTGCGTATAGTATGTAGGGAGAAGCGAGATGATGGAATCTAAAGTACGATTAGAAGGTGGCTTATAGAGAGAAACGAGTTGGTATATGGAGAGAGGAGGGGAGGAGAGGAAGGACTGGGAAACTGGAGGCGAGTGAGGCGATGGTGTAGGATGAGATACATAAATGAATACATTTAGGTAGAAATAGGTAGTTAGAGGAGAATTACAAGGGCCAAGAGGCCTCATCCGCGTCAATCTCATCAAGATCTGTCTGAGTTGGTCCTGGTCTGGATCTTACCTTGTCTTCCTCTCTCAGGCTTCGTCTTCCTCTCACTTGCAACCAAAGCTACGCATATCTCACAACAAGATACGTGGTAGAAACTTGGAGATTCTCCTCCCTGTTCCAGTCGTCCTCCTCTTCTCGCACCTTCCACTCACTCACTTCCCCATCATGGAAATCCACGGAAGATCCTTCCTCTGCTTTTCCTGCGACCATGTGTAACTGAATCCTGACAACTAGAAATGGAGGACGGTAAGGTGAGGCGAAGATGGTGCTTATGGAAAGTTGGCCGTAGGTTGGAGTACCTTTGGCTTTTGACTCGACTCGTTGACTTGCTGTTGGAGAGATAGAGAGAGGAGAGTTGGAGCGATAGGCGGGCAGACTGAGATACGAAGATAGGACGGATGCGATGTAACGTTCACGTCAACACCACAAGCGACGAGGGATGAGAGCCAAAGTGGAGGATTTTAAAGCGGTTTCCAAGTACCATCTAATCTCGTTATCGCATTAGCTCTTGCATACATAATTATTTGACGAGCCATCATTACGAACATATGCTTTTGGGGGAGAGATCGCCAGTGGATAAGCAGTGAGAAACATACAGTCTCCGTGTACAGTGCTAGTATGTAAATACACCAATATGTAAATACTGAGCACAGTAGGGACGTAAATTGATAACTCCGCATCGAACCAACACCAAGAGCCTTCCACAGGCAGACAGACATGGACTTTTAATTCATCAAATTTACCTTCCACTGCCATTTATGTAGTTTGACTCGGATAAAGACTCGACGCTTGTTCACTTACTCGCACCATGTCCTCCTGCCTCTATGAGCATCTGAGCAAATTCAAAAGCAAGCAGGCAAGTCCTAAGTACAGAGTGCAGTGCAGAGCGAGTGATCTGATAGCAAGGCGAGACTATAAGAGGCAAACAGATACTAAATACCAAGATAACTAAATCTGTGGATGTAGACAGAAAACAGGTTTTTCCCTGTAAACCAAGAGAACTGGTGAGTCTGTGAACGAGACAATAGTCGACTCAAGGGAACGAGTTGGAGAATTTCAGTTTTGGTTAGGCTCTTCATGTTTCATCGCTCGAAAAATCTCACTTAACGTGATGCTAGAAAGATTTGAGTCTGCCACTACCACGCCAATAACCAAGTGCTAGGGAGCGGGAAGGCTGAGGTATGAGATCACAAGAGCAGAGGAGCATAAGCGCATAATACCACCATAGGGCTTCTCAACCAACCTACTACGTAATATGGATATTACAGATAATGCGGATAATACAGGACTTGAGCCGCGAGAAAAATATTAGTTTGCCTTTCTATAATAATTGTCTTCACTTTTGTACACTGGTGCTCCATGGCGTCAAGATTTTTCGCCCTGTGCAACAGTTCCACTGCCACCATCTCCACACACTCACAATCCTCACTTCTATCTCCACCTGTATCTTCTACCTCCACAGTCAAAAGCCAAGCTAACCTGTCCCGATCTTATTTACAGATAACCAAGATGAATCTGCACCTCGTAAAAACTTTTAACATTCATATAATCACTTCCAGCATACACCATGCAGATTCTCCTCCTCAACTCCACTTTCTTAACAGCCACATTTACAATGGGATCAGGACACGTTAGCCAAAGCAACTCACACATCTCCGGCCTATTCACCGTACCCACTCTTGACGAGATGATGGACATTGCCGCAGTGAGTCTACTCCACTCTCCTATGACCTTTTATATCGTCATAACTCTTATCCTCCTATCGCTCTTTTCGCTGGATTTCAGTGGAGAATACAAGAGTGGATATGCGAACACAATGCTTCCCTCCTATTGATTCCTTACAGATACACTTGGATCCACTAACAATGCTCATCTTATCCCGGACACCCCGCTCACTGATCATCATCATGACGCTGAGTGAATGGAAACAGATAAATAGACAACCTAAGAAAATCAACTCTCCATGCATACAAATCACTCTCACAACAACAGCTCCAGCACCAACAGCATTTCCCACCACCAACTCAGTCGTCGACAGCCCCTTGATCGATGTTCACGTTGATACGATTCCATTTCTGGATATTCCACTCGAGTATTAAATACCTCACCCTCTCGCTCACTCTCATCCTCACAATCACACTCCGATGTACGACTACATGGAAAACCATGTCCTCCTTTTTCAACCCATCATTCTCATTAACTCCACTATTGCTACGCACTCTTCATCCTCTCCCTCCACGCATTGCTCAGTCTTTGTCTTACGACTCTCACACACGTAAATAACGCAAACGTCAAATCTCAGACTAGCATATGATCGCTAGGACTGTGACTATGAAAAAAGGCTCAAGCTATTCCTGGAGATGCTACAATTTCCAATCTATTTATCCTTTGAATTGTCAAAGTTGTGAATGAAAACCCTGAGCTACAAGCTCTCTTGCTCAATTGGTAACATGTAAGTAGGTGAGAAACTGAAAGTGCGACTGGTGGACATAAGTAATGAGCTACAGGTTAAAAGTGATGTCGGAATTGGAGTTTGTTGGAATGCTGTGGGACAGTTAGGAAGTAAGTAAGGAGCAGGAGTTGGGAATTGTGGAGCAGAAGTGATAGGGAGAGAGATAGGATTGTTTGCGTAAGGTGCAACAAGACGTGTAGAGGAAGGAAAGTGCGAAAGGAACTTGGGCTGTACGTGCTTAGAAGGCTGTGGAGTGGAATGTAGACGGGGACGGAGAATGAACTCCGGTGTGATTTTCACCTGGACGGAATAAAGGAGGGATTGGTCAAGTAATGTGCAGTGGATTGGGAGCAAGTATTTACAAGTCTCATTTGCCGACACCATGCACGGAGCTTGATGTGTCTATAAAGGGAAGCGAGTGGCTGTGATAGCTACACTTTCTGCCTGCGTCTACAAGTGCGAGAGTTGAGCCAACCAAGTTTCCATTGAGCTGGTGAATTGTTCCAGTCTGGCGCCACTCGGATCACACACATATCCTCACCTTGCATGCTGACAATATTATTAGCATTGCTTAGCATATGTGCATGTTCCTTCTGGCTCCGAGTAAATACACGCGTCCAAGTCAAAAGTTGTTGGGTTCTTAACGATTAAATTATCCCATTTAATTTTCACTGGCATGGCGGTCAGTCTAACTTCTAACTCCTATCAGCTTTTTACCGGTCCTGCTCTCCTCTCAACCGACGGACGAACGGACCTGGCTTTCCCATTCCCACTCCAACCTACCGTTGTCCATGTGGCTTTAGGACTGAGCCAGAGTCAAAGCGCTTATTTTGAACTAGTCCAGTTTAGTCTCGAGTCAAGTATATGTGGTATCAGGACTGGAAATCAGGAGAGGGAGAGCTGTGTTTGTATTGAGTGGAGAGAGAGAGAGAGAGAAGGGGGTTAGAAAAAATCAGAAAATCCCTCAAAGAAGAAAAATACGTCCTGCTCCGGTTTATCTCTGTTATAAAAGTATCTAAGATTTACGACAGAGATAAGACGGCGATTGCATGCTCGACGTTAAAATTACAATCAGACTACATTACATGGCAGACTGGCTACCAGAAGAGAAAAAGAGACCGTTCATCGTTCATCGCTCAACTTGGTCTTACGAAACTGGAAACCAACATGGATTCATAATAATCATTAAGGAGTAGAATGTGCATACCTATGCTCTGTACGACCAAGTACTGCTCGCTATAATCGTGCCGTCCGACTGCTCTACTCAACTCCACGTACTGAGTTACGCTGTGATAATGAAGCATTAGGAGCAGTTTCTACATCTCTCTCTCTCTCCTTCGCCTCGCTGTTGTTGTTGGTGGTGGTGAGCCACATTGAACTGACATGGACGTGATTATGATTACAAGGAGAAGAACGAGGATTAACATGAGATGAATGCAAGTGAGACTCTCTGTACACGTACACACACGCAGACGGAGCATCCAACGTCCAGCTACTCACCACCACTCGTCCCAAAGCAAGTTGGGCGAATCAAGTTATTTTATAGGAGATTGAGATTAGGCACAAGAACTATTAAACTTTTATTATCTCTTTGACTGCTGTGCGTACAAGTTGCGCATCATGTGCATCATTTATGAAATGAAATATTTCAAGCCCTGCCATGCGATTCCAGTTGATGGGATGAGTATGAGGCAAAGTGACAATCGCGGAGCCTGTGTGGACGTGTATATGGAGAGTAGGTATGTGTGACTATGCAGTGGCTAGAGTTGAGCACATTACTGATACGGCGTCTTGGACCTTGATACCAGAGACAGATAGACTGATAGAGAAGCACGGAGATAGCTACCACACCACGACTGCGACTCGGAGGTACGAAACTTCATGCTGATCGTTAGAAGGAGAGCGCTATCAGTATAAATTATTATCTCGTGTATCTAAATACAGCAGGGATAATATTAACAATTCCCAATCTATGAGTGGAGGCAGTGGGAGTGTGGATACGAAGCGAGACGGAGACGACTGAGCATTTTTTGATCGATGAACCGACCGAGTGGAGGCTTTACGCTCCCTGTCGCCTCCATAGTTCATTTCACGGTATGTTTCCCAGCTTCCGACACCTACAAGCGGATCCGTTGAGAAAGCCACACTCCTCGAGAGTAAGTTATCGGGAAATGTTAATGCGTCTTCTCGTTTCACTCGCTCGTCTCTGGCTCTGGCTGGAGCGTCTCGTTCTCGTTGGAGAAACGTGTGTGGGAGCGAGACGTACACCCATACCCATGCCCATTATGTACAATCTTGAGAATTTTCATTGAGCAGTAAAAAGGGAGAAGAAAATGAAGTAACTCGTCTAAGAGCATTATGATGGAGAAATATATCTACTTATACATTGCTCAATTGTTCGCATGGTGTGCCTAGGCGGATTGTGCTGGGGAGTGAAACTGTTCGCAGTCTATGGAGATACAGGAGATACAGCCAGTATATTTGGAGTTAGTTGAGAGACGGAGAGATAGGGAAGACACATTACGGAGATAGATAGGTATTGCTATCGTATCGGTATCGGTATTCCTACCTTCATTTGACTTGCTATTATTATAGTCTCACAGGGTTGCAAGTCGATAAACAGAGGAGAGAGAAGCAAAGCTCTGGAAACTCGTCAACTCAACTGATAATCCACGGGAGATAGAGACCGGGATGCGCCTTAAATACGCCCCGCTTCAGCTTTTCCATTTTCTCTCGCTCACTCGCCATCCTATCAGTCAATACGTAGCCACACCAACAACCTACGACGACGAGGGTTCAACAAGATCCTTTATCATATCAGCATCACACAACTTCACTCCACTCAATCCTAAAATCGTACACAAACACACCACTTTTCCTCCTCCACATACTCTCAACACATACACCGCACTCCATACCTTTCTACACGACGGACACAATCCTACAGCCGTCCTATCTCGCTCCCTCTGCCCCATTCCCAGCGCATACAAATCCATCTTAACTCATTCCCTCCTCGTATTCCAATATTTCCCTATCGCACTCTCCCGAGCTTCTTCATGTCACCAATTTAGCAACCCAGCGCAAGCTACTCGCACACACTTTCAAACTACAATATCAGTTTCCCAAGTGAGCAAAATAAAAAAATAACAGTCACAGATACGCAAACCATTGTGGGTTTTTCTCTGATACAGATACGCTCGTAATTCCTCTGCAAGGAGGAAGGCCGGGGCGGTGGTGGTGGGGCGGGAGGGAAGCGTACACATGAAGCATGGCTAATACCAAGGAACACCAACTAATTTCAATTTCACCCAATGTAATTCCACACAACTGAGGACAGACATAAGAGTTATGACTAGCGTATAATAATAATATCTAAGATTTTTTTCTTTCGAGGATTCATGTTTATCAAACCTCTTCCTGCCGTCCTTATCTGAATCAACCGCTATTCTTGATAATCTACCAACGTCTATCATAAATATTTCCCCAACTATCAAAATAAGATCCTCACTGTCAACTTTAGGTCACAACATGTCATCCTGTCCAATTTTTTCACTTGGATTCTCCACAGTCAGCTCCATCGCCAGTAGACACGTATGTGGGCTTGTACTGCATGAATGCATCCATGCATCCAGCCAAACTCCGTCTGTATAAATAATGACATGACGAAAGTCCAGTTCCTGCACACGGATTATCTATGCAGCATGTAGCCGGAGCGATTTGATGAGAATACGAATGGAGCGCCACTGGATCAAATTGTATTATTATTACTCTGGGGCCACACAATGACATTTCTTTCATGGAAATAAAATGATTCCACAATCGAAATCAATCCAATAAAGTATATAGATGACATTTCATCCATATTTCATTATACCCTGAGACTCCCAGACTTCCTACTCCAGCTCCGACCCGTACCTACCTACACAGCTAAATCAACAACTACATATCAGAGGTAGCTACAAGGTACATCTCTCCTTGCTATAGGAGGCAGGAGGATATTTCCTGAGAGCAATGCATTTCCCTGGCCAAGCTACGTAGGTAGGTAAGTAAGACCGCATTGCTGATAATGGCGATAACAAGAACGGAGGCTCGTGAGCTTACATAAAATATAGCCATTGCCTTCTACATACTCCTCCCACTTTCTGCTCAATAATGTATATCTACTCTGTATCGTAATTCAATAAGTTGTCCATATTGGACACTCTTACTCTCCTTCGTCAACACATTCACAACCCCCAACATCACTCAAGCTACGAGCTCCACACTTCCACAAACAAACTCCGTCCATACAGCATCTAATCCAACCTACAAAATTCTACATTTTTAATTCATTTCCCTCACTCCCTTCAACCACATTAACAATAAGTTTCACCTGACAACAAACCATGTGTTACAAGTGTAACCTGTAAACCAGTCGTCTTATTACTTTTAGCACCACACAATTACCAAGTCTATTTCCTGGTGGTCCCTTCACTTCAACACTCTATTTTAATTCCATCCGCAACTCTGAACAATTCAATGAAACATGATGGCTAAAAAATAAATCAAAAATACATTATGTGGGCTGAGCTGGAAATCTTAAGTTTTGAGCTAATTAGTCGGTCCTCGGTCGACTAGAAAGGCAAGCCAAGCCGTGAGTCGTCTTGGAGTTTACAAGTGTTTATGCAGAAGCAGGAGAACACAAGCTGGTGAGGGAGGAAGGAAGGGGAAGAGTTTCCAGTTAATACTTTACACTGACTTGAAACTCATTGAAAAGTGTATGACTGTAGACAATTACTACATAACTACGCCCAGAGCGGTTAGGTGTAGATAAATATCCGTGCAGTGTATGTACACGGTTGTTGCGAAGAAATTTGGTGGATACGGCGGGGAAGAAAATGAACGCAAATCGACGTGATGGTCAGTTTAATTGATAATTGATTGTGTTTCATTGCACATTGCTTATAGCTTAGACAAGGTGGCTTAAATGAAGGTAGTCGGGTCGGAATAATAATATACGTTGGAAAACCACAAACCGCAAGTAATTCACAAGGAGATAAATAATATATTCTGAGCCCCGTGTCTATGTACCGGTCCAAGTGGGCAAAGGAAAAGGCTGAATCTACGATAGAGGAAATCATTTACTGCCATCTTTTAATTTAATACTGTCAGGGAGACAGAGCGATATACTACACACCGACACTATTAATAATTCATGGTGCACTGAAGTGAATTGACTTCATGCACTCAAAAATACTTACATGCATACATAATAACGGAACGGAATGGAAAGGAAATTTAATACTAAACTTGGTTTGGCATTCTTTAGTCCAATATTAATTTAGTTGATCGATTTTATCTCCTGCCCATGTCAAACGTATGTAAGGTACACTCCGAGGTTTCACTCCATGCATCCAGCCTTCGTCACAGAGGCTTACTACCCTTTACTTAAAATTATATTAAAATTTCATCATGGCCATCTTTTTATTTAGTCAACAATTTCCCCTGAATTAGGCCTCGGTGTACATGCATCAACTGGCTTGTGTCTTGCGAGTGCTGCGTCTGTACTCTACCTCCTCGCATTTCCTTTACAACGGAACCAATTGAGCGAACAAACAACAAGTTTTTCCCTCAGCCAACCTGAGTGGACTTCCAACCATGCATGTGCACTCCCGTACACTTGAATTTTCGTGGAAATCCTTGAAAGCACTTGAATGCCTGGCTGTACAATCGACCATTCACAACTGACTAGACGACAATCAAATAAAAATGCACATCCACAAAGGCCATATGTGACGCATTCGTTGGCCGTGCTTCACCTGGATATGCATCTATAGAGCGAAGTAGTAGGCGTACATGTGTGGACGTGCGTTTAAAGTCTAAGTCTCTGTGCCCACACATCGGTTGTGTTGGGAAAATGAATTTTTGAGCGATTTGGAAATTTGAAAAAGTTGGATGAAAGGGAAAAGTCTATCTGGATTGGAGATCCGAGGAGTGTGTTGGTAGGTGGAGGATATCTTGAAATTGACATTAGAAGACAAGAGTTAAGGAAAAATGGATCGGGAGTTGGTGTGTGATGCTGTTATCGTATTTTCAGTGAAGAGCTTCAGCACAATGACGGGTAATTGCATGAGAGATGAACATTGAACAGTGATCAGTGAACAGGACTGAGGAGTGTGGAGAGTATGTACGTGTGAGTTGCTCACAGAGTGTTTTGGCTGGGGACGGAGAGATTCGGAGAGAATGAGGACTTGTGTAAGGAGCGCGGGTGGATATATGCTTAGGTGGTATATGGAGGGCGCTAATAGGACGGAATAGTAATAGGTTTTTAGTCCTGGAGCATATGGACAGGACAGAAGGGACGGGATGACGATGACGCTACGGAGGAAACTTGTACATGGATGTGTCGAGAGTTTGTCGTCGTAGGTTTTGCTCGGTGTTGCACAGATATCCGGGTAATAGAAGAGAAGCGAACAGACATAAGACGAGACAGAAATGAGCCACGGGGAGAAAAGCACGGGTTCACAGTTAGGACCTGCCGGGAAGAAGAAAGCAGGAGTAGCTACCGGAGTACACTCGCTCCATCAGCTTTCCTTCCCAGCGTGCGGATGCATACGGGTAAGGAGAGGAAAGTTCGGGAATGACTTGTGCCGAGTGTGCAGAGGAGTAGGTCGTGCATAGTGTGTGTGGGTACAAATGTATGTGAGTGTGTATGTGTGAAGAACGTGTACAAGAAATTTATGTTTGGTGTTTGCCATTGATATCCACACTCGATTGCTCGCAGATTTTTCATCCAAGACACTTTTTGGAGAAGAGAAAACACTGGCAGAAAGCCTGCCATCCTGATGATAAGAACTTGATTTTTCTGAAACATCATATGAAATATATTCAATCTGCTCCCTCAGATAAGTCTTTCAATAGAAAGTCGAATGTGTGCCTGATAGTGTCTTTCACGAGTCTCAGCTGCCAACAATTT
This sequence comes from Ptenothrix huangshanensis, assembly GCA_036851915.1. Classification (NCBI taxonomy): domain Eukaryota; kingdom Metazoa; phylum Arthropoda; class Collembola; order Symphypleona; family Dicyrtomidae; genus Ptenothrix; species Ptenothrix huangshanensis. Next base: position 8,492 of record JAAXYX010001513.1, on the reverse strand, counting down.
ATTACACTCGAAAAATTCCTTCCCCATGTGGCACCTTCCAACCAAAAAAACTCCATCCATCCCACATCCACACACACAATGGGTTTCTTCCACCCTTTTTTAACTATAGATATATTACCCACATCAAACTCCAGCTTCTCTGTCAGTCCCATCATCAGTCTGGAAATGCGAAAAATTCTACGCCATTCTCTCGCCTTTTTCTATCAATCTGTTTCGTCCAACAGACTCTATCTCCCTTCCCATCGCACACATACATCCACACTCCACTCCTACGTCCCCGTATCCGCCAACCACACACTGCAAACATAAATACCCTATCTATTTCTTCAACACATTATTTCTCTTTAATTTTGTCAATCATATTTCACAACCAAACCACCGTCATCATTCCTTTTTTCTCACAAACCAACTCAATATGAATTGACTATCAACTGATAACATTCTCACAGATTTCCATTCACCTATTATTCCAATATTTGTCAAGCTTCCATTTTCTCCATTTCCCAGTCACACAATCACAAACAGCATTACATCCTATCACTTCCACTCAACTTCTCCTAGCTTATGTGCGAGTTCAGATGGCCAGAAAATTATTCCTTCCATTCCTCACAACGGAGTAACGAGGGCAAAGTCGTCTCTTCCAAGTCCAGGCAAGTGCTGCGGAGGAGACTGAAAGCAAGTTGGTTGCAAGTGCGAAAGCACGAGAGCGTCTCGCATCCTCTGCCCACCTTCTTGTAATCTAACAAGACAGCAGGATCCAAGGAGTGGAGTTGTGCGAGTGGAAGACAGGACCAGGACCAGAAGCAGTCATTCGTTCCGGATGGCACATGGTGTAGCATGTCTCTCTCCACCTTTTTCACACTTTCCACGTTAATAGCACCCTCGAACATTACTTACAACTTTGATGGTCGAGAAAAAACAAAATGCTGACTTTATTTATCTCTCGCTCTCCTCAGTTTCGTTCTCGTATGACTTTCTTCGTTCCAACTCCCATCCTGCCTGCCGGAGGAAACACTTGTTCTCATTCCAATCTCAATCTTTCTTCCGATCATTATCGACTCGAGTAAGTGCGGGGATGTGCCCTTGGAGAGTGCTGGGACCCAAGGAAAGGATTACGACGTCGTGGAACGGATTGCGGGCTGGAAATCCAAGACTACCTTAACTGCCTCTTGGACGTAGGAAGGGAAGTTATTGTGCGTGTGTGTCCATTACCTCCCTTTACTGACACCACTGATATGATTTGATATTAGAGTAATAACACAAGTAGGGCGACAAAGACTTCACCTTGAGTACAAGAAGTGGAGATAGCCATCTGCGAGGAATAATATCTGGCCACTGTACAGGCAGTGGTCGGAATGAAAACCAGATACTCAACTACTGCACATACTGCCGTGATACGGGAATAGGCTACACGAGACTCGACTCAGTGGACTGGACATGTAGCTGCAGTCCTGGCTCAGGAGTGGAGAAGTCAAGTTTTTCAAGTACATAATAATAGTACAATTTACTCTTTGGGAAATATCAGGAGCATCGGTTGGAAGAAACACTAGAAACACGACTACGAACGAGTACGACTCACGGATGGTTTTACATGAAACTTTTCATTTGTCGACTACGTGGCTATGCATGGAGGAGGAATGGAAACTGGAATGCCAACGCGAGACGCTTATCACTCTAAAATCACACTGAGATTAATATTCAACTATGACTGTAATAAGTGCTCTTCTCTTATCTTGATCCAACTTCCCTCTCAACTTCCACCATCATTCTCATTCTACCCAGAACATCCCATCGGCTATGTGACCGCTTCTTCCGCACTATCAACCCATCTTCACTCACACAAGAAACCACTACCTCTCTCTATACCACTAAAAATATATCCATCTCTCTACCTCATGCCTCTTCCACCTCTCCACTTATCTCTCCCAGCCTTTTCTATTTACCAAGATACGCTGTCTGCTCTCATATGAGTAAAGACCCTTCAAATACCGTCAATTCTCCAATCACAGCCGCTCCTTCAATCATTCCACAGACTCCATTAGTACCTCCAGATGCACATTTTTATGCAAAAATTCCACACAAATTTCATCTACGTATTTATGGAAATACTGTATCAAAAAATTAATTTTTGGCTCTGTACAAATCAGAAGGCAAAAGTATAATTACTGCCAGGACAATTAGTCGAGCATTGACGGTAATTATTGAAGAAATCAAGATGACTGTCTACTCCACAAGCATTGACTGTGCAATTCTTTGCCTTGTGACTGCACCGTCTCTTCCAGCTTCCACTCATTGACTGCATCCAGTGCCTTCCCATCTGGACGAATGTGTGGAATGACGAGCCCACTTTAGATGTGCTACCTTCCCTCACTCAAGCTGTACTACGACACGGTTTCCATTGCATCAGTCCTATTTTGCATCTTCATCAATCGCGTCATCTTTTAATGCCTAAGATGGATGTGCCCATATCTTTACCGTATTTACCTGAGGGACCACTTGCTAGAATAAACTTCCGCTCCAAGGAAAAGAAATTTCTCTCCTTCCAGTCGCAGTCGACTCATTCAATAAAGCCTTGGATCTCTACCAAGTCATTATTCCTTACATCTCTACTGTGGTCGGTACTAATAATTATAACACCGTAAAGGCAATATAAAAAAACTTCCACAACTCGAACAACGTTTGAGAAGTATAATGAGCGATTAATTGCGAGCTTTCTCGTGAGCAACATGCGGTACGTGTATACAGACCCGTTGTATTAGCATCTCAGGTTGGAATGACTGTAACCGGTAGCCGTAGTTGGTGTGTTTTATGGATGCTAACTAAGCATAAGTGGATTTGTTGTTAAAAGTCTCGGAAATGTGAAGCTGAAGTGGTGGATTTAGTCCTACTCTTGCTTTCCGTCCAATCCAACTTTGCTCACGTATTTAACTCGGTGATTATGACTTAAACAACAATGCAATCAAAGCATGTATCATGTCCACATTGACTAGTAGACGATGAAGGACGTGCGTGCTTGTTGGTAAATTGTGCAAATACCATAATTGAATGGATTTTACATTGAGTTAAACAATCGTGTTTTTATTATGCTCACTTCCCACAGACAGAGACTATGAGCGAGAGACGGGGAAGGAATTGAAAGGAACACCCTACATCGACATCATGTTCATCGTATCATTAAATTAAATGAGAATTATCTTAATTCTCTTTTTATAAATTATTTTCTCATCCGCAATGCTCAGGACTGATTTAGTCATGTTGCTCCACACTCGGCATGCCATCATGCAACCTTATCTTCTTACCGATAAGCTCAATTTTTCCTATTTATTTCAATTAAATCTAAAAGACATATAAATAATGGATGCTATCTATCTCGAGCATTTTCCCATAGCCTATTTATACACCACAATAAATGATATGCACCGTAAAGCTCCGAATGTAGATCCACATCTCTCGCCATCGCCACCCAGCTCAAGCTTCTCAACTGGAATACCCGGACGTGAGCATTGGATTCTGTCTGAGATCTTTCAAGTGCGGACACAGAGAGTTGAAGGTCAAGAGAAATGTATGAAATATAAATGTGGCGAGTAGATTGGATATGCACTTGGTGGTTTACGGTGCCTATCCTTCCACCTTGGAAACAATGAAACTCTCTTAAATGCTTACATACAATGGTAAATGAAAACTCGAGTGGAATAACTCATTAGGAAGTAGTTACAATTACTGTGATTATGATCATAAATCACCGTTCTGTGCTAACTTTGTTTCATTTTCCACCTCAAAGCAAGTTGTTGGAGTTGTTGCAGGGCGCAGAGCAGAGGCAGACTTAAGGCAACGATAAGTAAATTCATGTCATTTTATACACGATCGAGTCAAAAGTTGTTATCTTGGCTATTCTTGTTCGTGTTCTAGCTCAGGAATCGAATCAACTTGGCAGAGCAAAATCTTTCTACTCCAAACAACAACATTTTTAATATCAATAATTATTTTCCTCAAATAGTCCCTGAGAGCTGGTGGTAGGTGATGTGTGTGTAGGTAATTATACAAACATCCACCCAAAATCAAGTCTAGCTCTCCACTCCATGTACAAACACAGCAGCCTACCTCCCTCCACCTTCACTTGTCATGGACACTGATTATTTTCTAAAATTATTAAGCAATAGTCGGTTTAATGATGAGCTAACAACGTAACATGATGCTACAGAGACTTTCCACTCATGCCCATATGTCTAAGCGATCCGTGGGAGTGCATATTTTTTCCAAATACCAAATCCTATACGCCATTTGTTTATGGCTTGGCGTCTTCACTGATGATTATCGCCGTATCAAAGTGTACTATCAAGGAGTACAGTAGTAGATCAGTCACACCACACCGCAACTGCATGCAGGAGTGATCATCCCTTCATATGTGAGCTTCAACCAAGTAACCTCCACACCACAAAAAATTCCAGACAACCCTCTCTTGGCACTGGTAGATCTACTTTTTTCAACTGCCTAATCAACATGTTCCGGATAAACAATAATACTCGTCATGAAACTAGAAATTTGCCGTCGTTTACTCGTTCTCGCGTTTACTGTACCTCCTACCCCTCGTCCTCTTCCCTCACAAAATCTGTTTCCACATACATACACGCTTACGAAACAGTCCGCATCACTGCCTTACAACACTTTCCACACAGCCACCGTTTACTCCCCACTACAAACACATAGGACTAATAACAGGTAATCTCAAATTGTCCGTTGGTCTGTCAACATCCTCGGAATCAAAGGTAAAAATAGTCTCACAACTGCACCACTAACAATGGAACAAAGTACACAGGTAATTAAGTTGATGCAATTACAGAAAAGATGCAAGCATTTTCTGATTGGAACATCAATATCATGATCATTATTACGGAATTAGTGATGCTGCAAGAAAAGTTGATATTTCCTCTGCTCAATTTGACATATCGCAGTGGTACGTGACATTAGGATGAGGAAGGTGATACGGAGGGGATAATTGGGATATGAAAGTAGACTTTAGAGTGTACTGTTGACATTGGAAGATATGTATTATGGGGCATAGAGTTGGACGTGTGTACATATTCCTTCGTCATGACTGACTGTGAGCCTATTAAGAAGGAGCATGCACCAACAAGTCCATTCAAGATACACTACGCAGACAAAACAAGACAAAACAAAACAAGGGAGTATTTCCTTAATGCACCAAGCCATCATGTAAAGTTCCTTCTTATCAATGTTCCATCACGGCAATACAGTAATTAAATTAAAAATTATTATTTCACTTGAGGGTCAATGGATAATACATTGAGCATGGCATGATAACAAAATGAGCAAAATAGCTCAATTCACATTCACCCACGTACGTACCTTTCCACTATATGTCCAACGGAGGTCTCGTAAAAATATCAAACTCCCTACCCCTACCCAGTATTCCTGCTGTATGCAGACAGACACCTGCCTACATTAATTCAACGCAATGCCTACGACTACGACTACGACAGTATGCATGTGTGTATGTGTGTAGAACTGTAGGGGAAATGCACGAAATATGAAATTGGAATTCCTCGCTGGCTCTGGCTCTTAATATGCTCTGGGAACAAGGTTTCATTTAAAACCCATTAATTCAACTTGGTAATGTTCGTCATCTGGAACTTAAAAATTCCTTCCTTATCTTCACAATCAATCTCCGTAAGTTGGAGTCAAGTAATTTTTCAGAACACATCATTGTGTTAGATAATAATAATAAAAAGCACCGCTGAGTGAGTCCACACGTATCAACAATGTATCAATGCAAGCAAAATTGAAGCATTTCATAATTGCATGTATGTACCTACACATGCCTAGGAAGTACAGATGCCCTGTCAATACTTACTCCTTGCTCAGTAGGGAACTTTTTAAATGGTAGTTTTCTCGCAATTTTTCCATTTTGTCATTCATTGTATTGTATAGGATGTATATGGAGCATTACCATGACCTCATGCATACAGGATCAAGGAAAAGAGGAGCTCGAGTTAAAAGTGAACGGAATGAAATCAACGGCACCCTACTCAAGAGTGCACTGTGTGCATATGTAATTAGGTATGTGTTTTACAAGTGAAGAGAAGCAACTTGTTTTAAAAAGGTGTAACCCTGCACCTCTTCCAAGTCATCAACATTTCCTCTCCTCTCTCTCATTCTAATTCTAATTCTGCTTCCATCGTTTATTACATATGTAGTATGAGTTGATAATTAATTAGGAGCGATAAGGGAGTTGCGAGCAAGGGAGAAGTCATGGGGGGAAAAGTTGTTGGGACGAAAGGAAGAGGAAAGGCAGTGCATATAAAATATGAGGGAAGCTATTGTTTTTTAAAATGGAGCATAACAATTATTCCAACGACGTGGATTAGAACATGGAGAAGCGATATGGGCAGTCATCACTAAGATGAAGGCAAACACAGTCATAGACAATCAACAATGTAGACAGTGAGAGGATGTGCTCACAGCAAGTAGTGTAAAATTCATTAAGTTTCCACAAAAAATTCCCATTTGACTCAACGGAGCGGCGGACGAAATGTGTATAGGTAATTTTATTGTTCCACGTGGACCGGCTACACATAAGGAGTCGAAAATTACAAGTTTTATTAGGAGAAGTGACGGCGTGCTGCGTAATGATGGAGTGGACGGGCACTAGTAAACCGAGTCGATGAACACACTGATGACATGGTGACGTGCGAGACAAGAAGTAGAGTATGTAGAGCAATGGGCCACGGGATATGTGATGCAGGCTAGGCGTGGGCAAGAGAAACAACCCCACCCGTGGATGCTATGGTAAGGATGTATGTACATGTAGGTGGTGAAGTCGAAGCACTTATCGTAAATTGAAGAGTTTATTTATAGGTTTGAGGATTGAGTGAAAATGAGAATAAAAGCCTATTTAATGAAATGAAAAGGATCATGTAATGTAATCGTACAAGTAATAGAATGTGCCAGATGACCGTGTGCTCGGCGTACTAAACAGTTTAATTCATGGATGTACAGGAGCCAAATAGCATAAGGATCGTCATCCAGCGATTCACCGATCTCCGATCCGCCGTTCCTCCGCCGTGCCTAAACCCATGCTCGTCTCTACTTACATGGCACTGCTTACACAACTACCACGTCTACATATTTACATGGCGTAGGAAATGTTGGACTCGGAAGACCGAGATAGAGACACACAGATAGCCAGATGATGTAAGTTGGTCGTTGTCGTGTTACTCGAGCAGTACTCGCACAGGGAGCAGTACACAGACGGCTACCACCACTAACGCTGATTCGGAGTGAAGGTGGGAGGCGTGAAGAGCAAGTATTGAAGAGATGGTCTTTCTCGTGCCTTGGTCTGCTAGGAAAGTGGAGTAAGCCTTTAGCATGTGGATATTAGAGACGTGTACGTCCGGGTGTGCTGGTCTATAGATGGTGGAACGGTAGCATGGAGCAGAGGAGAGTGGAAGGAAGAGAGCACGGCTCACTCCCTGTTTGTTATGGCCCTTTCATCAAGTCATTTTATCCGGACACCATCAGCCATAACTCAGATAAATTACTGCCAATGTTTGGGCCACAATAAATGATCATAATCTTTGCAAAGCGTTCGGAAACACGATTCACATAAGGTTCGTCTTTTAGACCTTTTCACTCCTGCTTACACTCTGACTTCAATTTATGTACCTACCTCACGTTCTTCTTCCCCGCCACCGTCCTACTGTCCTCCACCACACACACATACATACTCAAGTTCAACTCACAGTCCACACACCCACCCACAGCCAGTCAGTAGACGCACATGAAATAATCCATGGAAACAGGATCCGTAATACTTGTAGTCACTTTCCTATATGTACCTTCCTATCTGAGCGCTCCAACCTCACGCTTCTCAACAGCTAACATAAGTTCTCCTCCTCCTCCTCCTCCTCCTCTCATCTCATCATTTTCTTCCTCCACTATTATCTCGATTACTCTCGCTTTCCCATTACACAGACATCATCTCCATCGTCATCGTCATCATGTCATGTGTCATGCCGTTGGTTCCTCCGTAACCCAATTTCATCATCATCATCACCGTCCTCATCTTCTCCGCTCCCGCGTCGTCATCGTCTTCTTCTTCATCAACTAATAGATCTATCTTGGATATACCTCAGCCACGAACAATCCTCAGTCACCAAACAATCCCGTTCACCCGACACAACACAAAGCTCCAGTATTTCCCACATTCAATTACAAACATCGCACCACCACCAACTAACAGCTATCTCCCTCTGACTTGACAATTATTATCTATTATCTGGCTCCATCACATCCCGCACATCATCTACGACGGAAACAGACGTTATATCGCATCCTTTCTCCTCGCTACATCACTCTCTAATTTATCATCCACCAACTCAAGTGATGGAAACCCAGAAATCGCCTTATTATTTTACTCCATAGATACTGTCACTCGTATCATTTGCTCCTTCCAATAGCTTCTAATTATCCTC
>JAAXYX010001512.1:0-22519 GCA_036851915.1 Ptenothrix huangshanensis | reverse complement strand
ACGAGTGATGAGTAAGAGATTGGCAAAACAGGATTATCTTTTTCGTTGATAAGATGAGTAAGAGATGAGTAGGAGATGAGTTAAACAAGTAAAGAGGAGTAAGAGATAGGTAAGAGATAGGTAACAGATGTCTTAAAAAACATCTCGAGATGAGTTGCCAAAATTTTCTAACTCATCTTGAGATGATTTTTAAGACAATAATCCAATTCCTAATCCTGTTTTGCCAATCTCTTATTCATTACTCAGCCTGAGATGGTTAAGAAATGGGTAGATTTCGGAGAGTGTACCTACATAGCTTTCTGCTTTAGGGGCCTACTGCGCTTAACATATTTTGAAACTACATACAATTATCTGACGCAGCATCAAAGTCAATTATGTCTATTTCAATACATGGATTACCATTTCGGTTTGCAATTCCTAGGAAATTTAACTCGTGTTTACATTTTGCCAAACAAGACATGAATCCACGTAGTGATGAGTACACTCCACGATAAAACACAACTCGGGTGTCAAAGAGATCAGGACATTTTGATTTTAGTTAGAAGCACATCCAAGGGATAGAAGATAGCGATGAGGAGACACATCCGAAGCGTACCTTACGGTCTACATAAGATGCTCTTCTAATGCATTTATCCTTCGTTTAGATACGAGATTGTAGGATGTAGAGGATTAACGATCGATGAGAAGGTTGTTTTGGTTTTGGTTCTTCGTACACGAATGATAGATGGACAAATTGTAATGATGCAATTAAAATGTAATCAGTCACTATAATATATTGAACATATATATGTACACTCTACTTAAACACTCTACAATGGGTTTTCTAACTGGAATTGAGTTGTTGATACTTCAAACACCGCTTACTTCAACCATATGCAGTTGATTACAAGCTAGGAGCTAATGCTAATGAGCGAAACAAATTTTTCAGCTGAATGCAGGCACGTGGCCTGTTCCGATTCGGCAATTAGCAAATGACTATTTAGTTCGACTAGTTTCTCCTTTGATGCAAATGTTCCTCTGAGCAAGGAATAAGATCTTGGAATAATTACTATATATATATAGTTATATGGAAGTACCTGTGTAGGAAGCAGGAGACTTAGAATTTTTTCCTTGGAATAAAAATAAGGAATAACCATGTTACCTTCGCTCCTCAAGACGACCGGAGTAACCGGAGTACAGATGGTCATGTTTGTACTAATCATGAGCGTGCTGCACACGGAAGCAAAGGCAAAGGGACCAGCAGGGCCGGAGGAATACTGCTCGGATGATAAAGATTGTGTTCCCAACTTAAAATGCTGTCAAGATCCCGGGGCAAAGGATGGCCAGAAGACCAAAATCTGCATGAAAATGTGTGCTCCGAGTAACGTGAATGTCAGGCAAATAACAGGAAGACAGAATACCATTATAGATGGCCAAAATAACATCACAGTTTTTATCCATCATGTAAGTTCAAAAGTGACTTATCATTTGTAATTATTTTGTATGTATTGTTGATTTTCATATTAAAAAACATTCGAAGATGATTATGATTACACTTTGAAAATGTTGAGCACGATGAAGAAGTTGTGTGCTGGATGCTGTTATTAAACTGACATGTGGCAACTTAATAATTTTATTGTAATATTCATTTTAAAATTTCCATACGTATGAATGCCATGTCCTATTTTAGATGAACTGGCTGGATGCAGCACAGTATTGCGCCAAATTATTTGGAACTCTCCTTCCCATTAACTCCATGTCCGAGCTTGAACGAGTATCGAAATTGGCATCTGAGATATTACTTAAACCACGTATGTGTATAATTACCACTTGCAATTGTATAATCTTGACTCAACTATCCAATACCGTGATTGGTATGACACTTTACCTATGACCTCCACTTTTAATAAGCAACACAAATTAGCATCTTAAAAATCATCCTAAACATTGTGAAAACTTATTAATGGTTTAAACTGTGTCTGTTTTGCAATTGCTGTAGCGGGAGTATCTGGACCAATTTATAATTCTGTTTGGATTGATGGTAGCGACGTTGACAAAGAAGGAAAGTACACACAAGTTTTTCAACGTACACCGTTTGAATATCCGAGAAGTTTTTTCTCGAAATCAGAAGCCAAGGGTGACGACACACAGAATTGCATGGCTGTCATATGGTATCTTCCGGATAAGAATAATTTGTGCGATTTGTATTGTCATGCTCATAAACCATTTGCTTGTTTGTATCCGAGTGTTAAACCTAAGCCTACTCCCAAGCCGAAGGGTAAGTAAAGAAGTCTCCATGGAACTGATGATATTACGGGGATTATCGGATGTGTGCCTTAAGTATGCAATTTAATCCGTTGCATTAGCTGTAATAATAAATTGACAGTTACAACATGAATACCAACACGTTTCTTTCACTTTATAATAATAATTCATAAAGTCCCGCTTGTGCTTCGTTATCGTTCATCCCACTTCATCCAAAATCTGAAGTCAAATATTCACTTAATAGCCTCTTCACAAAGTAATTCATTATCACGATATTTTAACGTTGCATCCTGAAACAGGTGATGGGATGGCAATATTCCTACATAATTAATTATGTCTTCAGTTATGAACCAAGCAGTTTCATGATAATCTGTACATGTCATAAAATATAAGCCTTTTAAATACCAATAACAGAATGAACGCCAACGCCACTAACATTTAACCTGTAACATGTAAGGTACAAAGTACCTACTGCTGCTCAATAAAATGACTGTAGACATTATGTATCACGGTAGCGAAGCGAGTCGTCGGCTGCTCCACTTCCCGAATCGAATATCAGTAGGATCGCCGAAGAAGTAGGGTGTATTTTATTTGTATAATATACCTACTTATTTTTTGGGCATTTTAGTTGCAAATTATTTTCATCATATTGAGGGAATTCGGTCAGTAAATTCCAGTTTGTACAGGCCTTTGGAAAGCAAGTCAAAGTCATGGACCTTCGCCTTCAATATCTTCTCGCTCTGGGATAAGAGCAACAAAAACAAATTACTTACTTGGAATCGGCTAGGAAAACAGAAAAACAGGATATATTAAAAATAATAACAATTTTAGTTTGTGTCCAGTGGAAGAAATTTTGACAGATTCACATAGCCCTAATTTTCTTAAAGGATTTAACAAAAAACAAGGTTCCGCCCTTCAAGTACTTTCAATTATTCTGGAAGAAAGAGAAAATAATGATTCAAAAGATTTCATCACAAAATGCGGCTTTCTGTAGATAGAGCATTCCTTGCATTTTCTTATGGGGTTTAAATGCAAAATTAAATGCAAAAATCGTCTCCTCCTCTAATTAGTTAATTATTCCAGAAGACTGAAAATAACGTTCTGTGGCCAAATCTTTAAAAACGATATTTTGCGTCTTCCGTGAATTAGCACAACTTGTTGCTTTTCAAGAGTTTTAGCTTGTTTTAAAAATTGTAGGCAAGATTTTCTGCATCTTTGGAATTAAAAATATTAGAGTTTATTTACAATTTTGAATAGGTATATTTATGTAGATAGAAGATTTCGGGAGTTAAAAGGCAGAGTGGCGTAGATGCTCACTTTATTAAAAGAAAAGTGACGCTTATCCAGAAATCCTTAAAAGAAAAGTTACGCCATAATGGAAAACCAAATAGGGACGAGCGCTCATTTGATCTTAGGTATTTCTGGATCTGGGTATGCGATACTTTGCTTTTTGTAAAATATGAACATTTGTAACTTCGTCTCTTCACTCACTATTTTAGTTTTGTTCAAAACGGGTCAGCTGGACATTTACCCATTTATAACAATGACGATAATCATGACAAAATCTTTCGACGCGCGGCTTTCAGTTTGTTAAGATAGTATACCCAATACTTTTAGATAACTATTCACAATATTCACATTACAAGATTCGAATATTCCTTTCAGTTGATCAAGCTGGAGCATTCACAAATTATTTTGGTAACTTGTCATCCAGTGGCTTTTCGAGAGTACCTACCAAATATCTCCATCTCCCATGCGAGATGTAAAGTCAAACTGGAAAGTTGTCTGAAAATCCTTGAAGCTTATAGAAAACGAAAATGAACATAATACAACCACCTTACAATGGCAAGAATACTAACTGGGTCGCAACAACATTAACAATTGCATTTGCACTGTCTATGAATTCCAACAAATGCTACCACAATGATACAATATGTAATGTCTAGCGTAAAATCAAGAATAATTAAATTAGAATACTTTCAAAACTTCACGTTTATTGTTTGGAAATGTTTCCCAGTAATTAATGAAATACAACTACTGGAGTAAAATATCTATAAAAGTATATATAGGTAAGTAGAAGGGATAGTATGCATGAGGGTAGTCAAAAGAAAACAGCGTTGTATGTAACACTTGTTTTGACCGAAATGAAAGTAAAATTCGAGTTGGTTGCCCTATTTATTGGTACGCTGATTATGATTAACAAATAATCTAAAACCAAATGAAGACAATGACAATGCTTCAATTCTTTAGATACATAATTGCTTCGAGTATCGTCAAAGCACTTGAACGAAAGCATATTTTTGCAAAATTACCTGAATGGGGGTCAAAAGCTGTTAAAAGTGGAATAATGGTGAGAATAATTATCAAAATGTTAACATAATACATAACTTTTGTCCTTCTTATAGCATTCATGCTGTTTAATGCTACTTCTAAATTCTGTTTTCTCAAATCCCCAAATCGGATATCGTAATTAAATGGCTTCAATCAATATTGTTCTACGTTCAATCACTCTAACGTTAGTCCTGACTCTAACCTTACTATTAATATCGATTAGCTTTTCTTATCTAAAGTTTCCCGTAAAAACAGAAATTGAACAAAATACTACCCAAGGTACCGAAACCGACTCATTCCTTTCCTTTAATGTTTTTTCTAAAAATTCGGAACTCATCCAGTAGGTTGAGTTTCAAATTTAAATACCCTTTCACTTATTTAATCTATTCAGGTTTTGATGCAATTAAAAATTTGAAACCGGACGATGAGAAGCTGTTGAGGTACATTAGGAAATACCACACATATAAACCTTCTCGAGACCCGTATAATCTGACTAAGCCGAATGAAGACCCTTCGGAATTCGCGAAAGAATTAACGTCAATTTTTGCTGGCAAGGTACCCAAATGTAAAATGTTTTCTGTATTTTGGCACCCATATCATTTTCCTTTCATTGGAAACCATACTACAGAATGCCATTTCTACGGACTATGGAAAGGAAAATGTTTTTTGTTTTTTGATATAGAATTAGAATCTATTGGAATAGAATTTGTAATAAGATTTCTGATGGAATACAATGACTGAAATGTGATTCATTGCTGAGGTTTAATATTGCTACTTAAGAAAAAGGGAACCTTCATAGAATGCGGAGCAAATGACGGTGAATTCCTTTCGAATACCTTAGCACTGGAGAGAGAGCATGGCTGGTCAGGCCTCCTCATAGAAGCACATCCTCTTCTCATTGGCAGGTTGCTAAGCAAAAAACGTAAAGCTACGGTGTTGGATATATGCTTGTCTCCAAGTTCCCACCCCGAAAAGGTTATAATTACCTGTATTGTAACTTAAAATTCATTTAAATACATACACTAATGTTAAATTATGGACTCCATCAAAAATTTCTCCTCCGTTTAGCGTATTTTGAACTTCTACCAAAAAATCGTTAATGAAGGCTATAGCTGCAAAATTTAATAACGTGCAGTCTAACCTGGAATTGAAGACATTGTCGATCACCGAAATTATTCATTTTATTCTGAATTTGTATGATCATTATTCGACCAATAACATTAAGCAGGCGTGTCCTTTTTTTGTAACGTGGCCATTTTGTATGACGGCCATTTTGTTTCATTGGTTTTTTTGCGTGTGACGTCTTGATTCGTATTCTGCGGGTATTATGTGCGGTGGCTTCTGTGTTTAAGTTGACGGCTTATTTCAGAATACATCATGGTTGACTGAATAAGAAATCTAAAAATACTTTCATTATTATTTGAATGTCTCTTTTTCATAATAATTGTATTATTTCGAAATATTTTGCAATTCTCAGATTGAGTTTTTGGAAAGGAAAGGAAAGCTGGACTGGCAAATGGGATCTGGGAAACTTAAACCCTTAAGCAAGAGTTCCTCTCCCAAACACTTTACGCATTTCGACTTCAATTCGGTCGGAGAAGTTGAATGTTTTCCACTCTATTCGGTTTTAGCAGCCCTAAACATTAGTCACGTCGACTACTTTTCATTGGATGTGGAAGGAAGTGAGCTGGACGTACTAAGAACAATTCCTTTTGACAAAATCGAAATTAAGGTTGTTTTTCATTTCAACCTGCTTTATTTATTTTACTATCGATTTTTTAACAAAATGCATAATTATGTTAAATTAGTCTAAAGTGGCTAAAAAACTTCCCTATATTGCATTGATACATACTATAGTTGTTGTTTTAATAATTCCTGCATTTATTCATACAATGAAATTAGCTAATAGACAATCGTTTAATAACAAGTGTGCACGGTTCTTGCTAGTGAAATCCTCAACCTTAATTTGTATTTGATTGTAGGTGCTGCAGATAGAACATTGGTTTGTTTCTGAAGGCAGTCTACAAGTTCGCCAATTTATGGAATCTAAGAAGTACAGATTACATACACAGACCAAGCAAGATTTTATTTTCATCAAGAAAGAGACAAAAAAACGGGATTCACCGAAAGAAAGATCAAGGTTACGGATTTTATCAAATTAAAATTGTTGATTCATCACGTGTTCAAAAAACCAGGGTTGGCGCAAAATAAATGCCCTGGGAATTTTCGGCAAAAAAGTGAAAAAAAGCAATTTCACAAGAGACATCTTGTAGTAACGGCGGGGTTATGCAATGCTTAAATTGCAAGTAATTATAATTTTATTTGTGGTAAAAACTATCGCAGAATTAGTGGAAGGGGGCTAGCCAAATAGTGGCACAATTACAGTCTCCATTATTTGTAATTTCAAAGGTCAAAAATTAAACTTGAAAAACACGAAGAATAAAACTTTCTTTTCTACTCTTCTTTCTTTCTGTTCGTCTGCATATTCATTAGAATGGAAAATGGAAACACTGGTGCAAACGTCGACTTTCATTTACCGCCAAATGATGCAATTACATGGTGCAATATTTCCCCCAGCTACCAGGTACAACTAGCTTGCTGATGCTTAAACTTGCAGCATTTGTACAATGTATAGCGGGTAATTCAAACTTCGTAACATATTTGCCGTACGTGAATTGTGAATCAGTTGATCAGTTGATCAGTAGCTCCGTAAATGGTTTTCGATTTCGTTTTGTTTTTATTTTGATCACTGATCGAGTATACATCATTAAATATCTCAAATCAAGAGTGTATTTAGAAACAAATTTGGCATACTTACTATTTTGCTCGTTTCTTCCTGCCCTTTTGGCTTTCAATACCGTTTTGTAACTGCACTGATTGGGTCTGACTTTTTTGTGGTGACTGACACACTAAAACCATAATCATCATGGAAGAATGTGATCAAACGAATGGAAATGGGTCTGTTAGTTTTAAGAAATTTTCCAAAAAGAACTTCCGTCGACAAAGAAAATCAAGTTCGTCGGACAATTCAGATGGGGAATCCCACCAAGCCAATGGCAATGATATGAGCATTCAGTAAGTTTGAAAATTAAAGCTTATACTTAATTTATTATTTATTTCTTAGTTTTTACTTTGTTTAAAATGTACCTGGAGCCTGGAATTTTGTTTATAGAGAGAAATTGGAAGCTCACAAAGAACTCCGAAAATTACGTCAAAGGCCCCATGGAGTAAACGTCGTTAGTTTAGCTTTAGGAAAGAAAGCTGCTCATGAAGAGGAAGTTTTGGGGGTACGTATTATTTAGTGTAAAATGTTTTAGTATTAATAACTAAAATTATTGTGAATTTGACAACGTAATAATCTCAATATTCGAAAGGATCTACAGTTTTATAGTGAAATCCCAAAATTTCGAAGTATGTACTCGTCATTCTACTATTTTATTTTGATGTTGAAAATTATGAATAGGCAATGGATCCATTTAAATCTAAGACGGGTGGGATGGTCGATATGGAGGCTTTAAAAAGTGGCAAATTTCAATCGAACGACGACGCTTACGACGTTGGTATCGGAACTCAATTCTCAGCTGAAACTAATACGAGAGATGAGGATGCGGAAATGTAAGCTCGACCTTAGATTTCTTTACTTGCGCTATGCATTCATTTATTTACGAGTAGTAAATGTAATCAGCTGTTGAAATGTATAGGTTGAAATATATCGATGAAGAAATGAAGAAAAGGAAGGAAGATATGAGATTGGAAGGGAATGTGACAGCAGAAATTGTAAAATTTCTATCTCCAGAAGAAGCTGCTTTGATGGCGGTTCCGGAATACCTTCGTAAGTCTAGTAGCCAAAGGTCAGAAGAGATGCTTTCCAATCAAATGCTGAGTGGTATTCCCGAGGTGGACTTGGGTGTGGAGTAAGTCATTTATGTGATTGTTGTAATTAACAAAGGACATTAAATCTAAAAATTAAAATGCAAAAAAATTAAAATAATTATGCAAACTAAATTTAAAGAATTTAAAATTTAATTTGCATTTTAATCTTTTTCTTGCAGAGTCAAAATAAAAAATATTATTGCTACCGAAGATGCGAAGGAGAAAATTATTCTGGATCGCTTGAATAAAAAGGAAGGTCCATCCCAATTCGTTCCCACCAACATGGCTGTCAACTTTGTGCAGCATAATCGATGTAAGTTAAATATTTTTTCATGGGTTAAATATGAAATCTGAACTACAATAATGGTACCGTCACGTTTGGGCGACTACCCTATTCGGCAGCTACTTTGCTCGGCGGATACTTTACAAAGCTAATGAGATATTATTAATTTACAATATGTGTCGACTGGAATTGTTGTTCGAAGTTGAAATGAGTCCACAGTTGAAGACCAGATCAAAAAAGCGGTTCAGGCTATTTGTTTATGACCAACCAACCCAAGAATGCATTTCATATAAAAAAAATGTTGTTAAATGTATTATTAATTCCCTAAATATGTATCACTATTTGTGCCTTTAAAACCATTTTCTAGTCAAAGATTATTATGGCAGAGAATGCAATTAGTGAGAAAAAATGCAAAAAATATTTTATTGTTACATGCATTATCGAATCTCCTAATAAATTATTATTACGCTTTTAAAAATATTTCGTCGGTTAGGAGTCAAAATGAGGCAAGTCCAAAAATTGCTAGAAGCAAAATAAGGCTTGTCCATGAATTTCCATAATGTAATGCGAGGGAAATCCAATTATTAGGCTTCACTGGAATTGCCTCATTTCAACTCTTAACCGACGTTTCCTATTTATAGATTATTATGAAGTAGGGAATGCAATTAATATAAAAAGTACTAAAATTATATTATTGTTGGATGCATTATAATTGAATATCTTTATATATCGTTATTGTACTCTTTAAAAAAATTCTGTTTAAAGATTATTATGAAATTCTTCTGTCATTTTGTAAATAAACCACACAATGGTTGCTACAATTTGTTGGTAATTGATTGAAAAATTGTATTGCCGCCGCAAATAGTAGCCGCCAAAACAAACTTGCCACCGAACGGTACATGCCGCCGAAACGTACCGGAATCACAATAATTATTTTTGTGCTCCCTTCATGATTTTTACCGTTTAGATAATAGCTTGATTTCATTTAATCTAATTTATTTTCAGTTAACATTGAAGAACCCCACGGAACCCAGAATAATAAAAGGCGCATAAAAGAACCGGAAAAGCCCAAGAAGGTTGTGGTGGTGGGTGGCGAACCAGAATTATTAGGAGCCACAGTGGAAAAGGAGAAAGGAGAAAAAGCCACTGATGACTTCCATTTCGAAAAATTTAAAAAACAATTTAGACGATTTTGATTTTGCAAATGGATTTTCGACATATTCTATTTTCGATTCAGTTTTCGTGTTTTTATAAAAGTACGTTTTTCCTGTTTTTTAACAACTTCTTCACGTCACGATACGTCTCAACGAATTTTTTAAGAAAGACGAAACTGTGCAAGTTAAAATACATATGTTGAATTTTTAAATGTTGTTAAGACTTTTAGTATTTAAAAAGCTAATTTTCGTATTTCTAATACGAGTATTATATTTAAGAAAGTCACACATTTCAAATATCAAGTTTACATTCAATTTACAAAATACCGTTGAGAAGAATAAAAAAATCTCATGGACAAACATCGTGGAAAGTGTAAGTGAGTGAAAAGTGCAAAATTCTGTATGAAGAATAGGGCAATGTGAATAATATGTTAGTGATAACAATAATAACAATATTCTTCCCATTATCATCATCAACGTCAGCGTCGAAATCATCATCATCAATAATGATCAATAATAACCACACAAAATAATTGGAAACGTAATCAACGAATACAAGTAGAAAACAAATTATTAAGTAATTTAAAGTTAAATTTTAGATGGATATGAATAATTATGTGTCGTGTCCTTCGCTGTGTTGTGTCCTTTACTCGTCTCGGATCGAGGCAAACTATTTAAAACTACCTACGTACTGTTTTGCATTTCGAATAACGCTCTTGGCCAATCATCATCATCAGTATATCTCAAGGAATATAATTAATAGTTAGCAGGAACTTTTTTAATATTCCCTTTTTTCAGCTAGATTAATGAGTACTCCTGTATTAAACAAGCTTTAAGGGATTCCCATTTTCGAACTTTCGCATGCCAGTTTAGATGAAAATGAACGATACGTATTTAATTGCAATTAAATTTAATTTCTCATTTGATTTAATTGTCTAGAATTAAATAACTTTATTTCTATTACATGGATAATTATATTTATCAAACTTTGACGACAGTAAAATTAAATGTGATTACAACAATGGAATTAATTGTAATTAAAATAGAAACTAGAATACAAATTGTATAAATTAAGTAATCTTAATCATAATCTTGACGTAATCATAATCATTGTATAATTATATTTAATTGTAACTCTCATTAGTTGACGGTATGTACGTAGAACATATTTAATCATAGTAATTGTATTGGAAATATTTATTTATTAAATAGAAAATTAGAATGCAGTCGTAATCGGTGATGCGATGACGATATGTTTGTATATTACATAAAATAATATGTAGTCCGAACTGTACGTACTGTTACACCGTATTTCATAGTAGTACTTTGAATAGTGTATGTAAAGTTGAATCGTGATTATTTCTAAAAAAAATGTGTATTTACCAGTAGCTTCCAACTGCAAGTGTAATTACTATTACAGTTACAATAATTAAGAATAATATAATAATATTGCAGCAATTTATTTATTATTGAAAAACTACAAGTGTGACCTTTGTGATTGTAGATTGTACTAATAATAATAACTGAATATAATAAACAAATAGAAGTTCATTGGATATATATGTTGATTAAATATTTAAATGTGATATACCTGTAAAAACCATTTCAACTCAGACACCACTAGAATTATGTACAAGTAAGCATAATAATAATTATTTTAAAAAATCAGAATTTCATCAATTTTATGGCAGCAGTTACGCTTTTGGTGTTCTCGTTCTTCTATGGAAGTGGGAGTGAAAGCGGAGTTGGAGGGAGACGATGTTGTCGTTATCATTGTCGTTGTCATTTCTATAATTAATATCAAGCAATATCTACTGTTATTACAGTTAAATAATTTAATCCTACTATATGTAGTTTTAATAATATCGTAATTATGAATGTTTTAAATATTTTGGAATTAAAACCTAGTAGTTTTAAACTATAGTTGATATTGTATTGACATTGACGATGGCACACTCTTATGCCTTTCCCCTTTTCTATCTGTACTTAAAACTATTAAACGTCATCAACAACCTATTTACCGATTTATTCTTTCACTTGAGTCATTTATTCCTCTTCATACACGTAACTACATTTATTAGCATTTATAATTAGTATGTTTTTAGTACTAGAGTATTCGTATTCAACCAAGCTGTGGCTCAAAACTGCAAAATGTTTTATCTACACATGTACGAACTATTTCGCTCCTTGCAACTTTGTTGATAATAATTCGAGATGGAGGTTGCAGGAGCTATAAATTGCTCCACGTTGGACACTGAAATGGACTTCTGTAGTAGATAAAGCATCTTGCACGGTGAATCACCCAGCTGGATGGTGTCTAAAGCTTATAACTACTCTGACTACGTTCTAACTTCCGACCCATTCATCGACATTTGAATGCTTCTCTCCATCTATGTATTCTTTGGCAACGGCAACGGCTGTAACAGTCAACCTTACAAATCTTAACTAAAGTCGTAGGTCAAGTGAAAGGTCACTCTAGAAGACGCTAACGAATGCTAAATGAGAAAGACAACGACAATGAGTCACACCACCGAGGAGAGTTAAAGTGACTTTCTTTACTCAAGAAGTACGGTAATACTATTCCGCTCGCAGCTACAGACTACAATAAAAACAAACTACCCACTAGTTGATCAATGATGACTGTTTAAATAGGTACAACGCAACTAATTTAAAACTGAATTAACTTATAATAAAATGTCACATGAAAGGGAAGCTTAAATTGTACGAGGTAATAGTTACACTAACTGACATTAGGGTGGGGACGAGGAAAATAAGGAATCCATTAGAATTTGGCCACTTGATGGGAATTGCGGGAGCTCATGGTGTAACTCATGCTGCTCGCCGGTCGTAGGGAAGGCCATCGAATGCCGTGTTTACCGCTGCTCCTCTTCTGCTTCACATTCGAGTTAGAATTGGAAGAATTAACTTCCGGTTCCGATCTCAAGTCCCTGTCATCCACGGTCCAATCGGGGAGCAGAGTATTCTCGCTATAGTTGGACCGCTTAAGACCCGGATTCATTTCGGGAATTTCGTTGGCATAAACATTCGAGGTGCTGGTAGCTCTTTGGAGCGACAAACGGATGGGCTTTGTTGGGGGCTGTGGCTTTAATTTCTTCTTGGAATCGGAGCGCTTCTTGAAGTAACCGCCACCCCCGGAATCCGTGACTACAGATCCGTTACCGTTCGGTTTGTGAGAGTCGACGGAGCAGACGGAGCGCGAATCGCTGGTTGTTGCTCGACGAAACGTTTCCCACAGCCGGGTCTTCAGGGCTTGACGACTGTCACAAGCTCTGTGATCCAATACAAACAAAACGCGTCAGAATTCAATGTAGTCAAAGTTTGCATACATTATTTTGGATAATAACTATGTTGATTGTAATGTGACTTGAGATTAATTACCTGGAAGAGGCAACGCTAGGTGGACGGGAAGGACTTTGAGGGCGATTTGAATTGTGATTGCCATTCTGATTCGACGACTTGATCGGCTCAGCCACGATCGTCTTGTGATTTCCTTTCTGAAACACAGTCACCGACTGTGGCACACTCAACTCTTTTCGGTGTAGCAAATCCGTCACCTGCTCAAATCAAAGTAAACATCAAAATGATTAGGCGATGCACTCGATAATAACTAAGGATACTTAACAACATTAGCTTCCAACATAAATCAGCTGTGTGAAAACTGCTCACCTGTTCCTCCAGATACGAGATTCGGTGCTTCAATCGCACAGACTCTGTTTTCAAATTATCACGTTCCTTTAGTAATTTGTCCGAATCCTGCCTATACCTTTCCTGGTCGTCCTCCCACAACTGATGCTCTTTCTGTAGTTTCTGGTACATCGCCTGCACCTCGCGCTTCTCGCTGTTCACTTGCTCCAACTTGACCGTTACCAGGCCCAACTCTTCGCGTAACGTCTGCAACAAGAATCCACATTCACGTCATCAATCACCATTACATCAATTCAATCAGTCAACCAACATTTTGCAACATAGCAGAAAAAACCAACAGTATTTGCTCACTCAATTGCAAAGTCTAAATCTTTTAATGTAAAAACTAGAAAAAGCGTGTTATGTATTTCCAAGATGCTCGATAGAGCTAAAGAATATACTAATGGCTAATAAGCTAACTAAAACTATGTTCCAAATAACAACGGTTGAGGAAGAAATATAAGAGCAAACTGACATGGACTTCACGGTTCGGAGCACGTGGTGGGGGTGGCGGGGGTGGGGTTCTCATGATCACCATTCGTAGTGGATGTGAACACAATTCCAAACCGAAATCGTCTGCCGACTGTTGCTCATCTTCGGGCCAAAACTCCTCGATCCGGTTCACTCCTTTTGATATCACCGTCGTCCCGTTCATTTCAATTATTCTAGAAAATCAATTTAAGATTTTAAGCAATTTTCAACATCAATCTTGACGTAATTAGCAATAATTACTTGGTAAATAGGAACAGAAAAATAATTTTATTTTAATATATCCCTTCATTAGCCCTTAATTAATGAAAAAATCTAATCAGCAACTCTATACACAAAATAAAAGACCGCTTCAAATTAAAGTACACGCTTAGAAAATTAACGTAGGTTATGTAACCGATACTGATAGGGGTCAATGTTACCGACTTCCATTTTCAATTTTACAAAGGCTGAACAGACCTTCCAGTTAGAATTATTATGACAGTTAGGTAAAATCGTTAAAAACGTTTTACCAAGAAAATCAGTATTCGAACCAAATCTTACCTATAAAATCCGATTTGTTCGGCACACATTTCTTACAATATTCAATGTTTTGATTTTTACCGGCATTTCTATGATCCGCAAACCTTACAGAATTATTATACGATTATTAACCGACTCCTACGTTAAATAATTTGTTAGCAGTGAGCCCAAAAACCAACGACTCGGTGCATATGAAGTAAAACGATATAAATATCTAACCCAAACAGCTTCCATAACCATTCTAAAAGCGCGTAGGCTTTTGGAATTGCACATGCACTGTTTTAAGATTTAGCTCTTATTTAAAGTGTATTCAGTGCCGTAAAAGCTGTCATTACAAATCAAAGGACAAGGAGGAAACAGTAGCGTCCGTAGGATTTTTTTCATGTAGGATTAAAAAAACTTGATCTCAGTGTAAAATTTTAAAAAACTGCACCTTATCTAGCGTCAATTACAACAAAATTGCGCCTCTGCCTTGTAAACTTTAAAAAAATTAAAATAATAAAAAATTTAGGTAAGTTTTAAAAAAAACTTTGTCTTTTTCCAGTAATTTTTTAAAAACGCTCGTCTTTTGTGCAAAATCTTAGACTGCAGTACATTTTTAAAAATCCTTTGTAGGCCTAGTCCTACGTGGCTTACGCCTAGTTGCACTACTGGGAGGGAAAGGTAATTCTTGTTAGAAAGGTAACTAAAGATCCAAAAGAAGGGGAGAGAAAAGGCAAAGGAATAAAAACAAAATGAATAATTGTTAGTAAGAGAAGCTGAGTAGTAATTATCAACGTTAATGGGTAAAAGTAAAAGGTGTGCATAGGGACGTCGTGAGAGATAATTTTAAGGTGAAGCAAAGTCATTCGTTTGCAATCGGAATCGGAATCGTTGAAAAAATAAATGAACACGCACTGCATTTAAAATTGCCTCCGTCTCCACAATCACCACCATCGTTTTAAAGCACCTGCCCCATTATCAGCTTTTAGTCTTTCAGCCGATCACGCCATGATTACACATGTCCCATTTTACTTGATCTTGAGATGAAGATAATAAACGAAAGAAAAGAAAAGAAAAGAAAAAGGTAATTAAAACCGCGAAATAATTCTCACCGATCTCCTCTCTTAAGCGTCTTCACATCATCCCTCGTCCAAGTGACATAAGTTCCGTTCCGGTCCTCCCTCTTGCCCACAGTGAACGAAGGATCCTGAGCGTCGTATACAACTTCGAACGAATGCACAGCCACGTGGGTATTCAGTGGCATCGATCTACTCGCAAAAACCATTAAAGATACAACAATTAAATTCAAATGATGACAAGACAAGACAACAACAGCAACAATTAACCTTCAACTTCAACTAAAACTGTCCTTGTCCTAATTCTCATCATTAACTTGACTTTTTGCTTTGTCCTTAACTCTTTTTTAATTTGTAGACTTTAAACGTTTTTTAATTCAAACGGCTTTTAATGCTTCAACGAGTTCCCAAATAAAAGTTGGGAAAATGTAGGCAAGTAGTACTTTTAATAAATCATGCATAAAATCTGAATCCTAGAAAACGTGCTATTTTCATTTTAGGCCGACTCTCCGTCATTCTAAGGAATTCCCTACTTTCATACGTGCTGCTTTGGAGTTTGGAGACACATAAATTTGCATGCTAACGTGTTGCGTTAGGTTACAATAAATTTTTATGTTTCTACTTAAAATAATTGTGGAAGGGTTAAAAGGCTATTCGATAGAATTCCGGCAGAGTGTGATCGGCTGTTATTGTGAAAATTAGAACGGCTCATTATAATTTTTCAAATTGTAAGTATATGAATGTATTGCCAGTAAACTAAAACGTTTTTTGTTTTTACAAGGTAACAAGTGGAAACGATTGGAGTTTTACAAAAATAAACCATTTTACAGCTTCGGTAAAGGAGTAAAGAGTAAATAGAACATTTTGCTGTTTTTCAAAAGTTGTAAATAAAATAATTTGTCGTTGCTTGACAAATTATAAATAAAACATGTAGCTGTTTTTTTAAATGTGTAATAACAAAATTTTACTGTTTTTTGAAAAAACGTAAGTAGAACATTATTGAATTTTTCAAAATGCTAAATATACTCGACAATTCGAATTTTGAACATAAATCTTCCATTTTTCTTAAGAAGGCAAACTGATCATTTTTGCTGATTTTAAAAAGATGTAATATTTGAATCTACTTTAAAATTTTGAAAAATCGCAAACAAATACTTTAGCTCCTTAAAAAACAGCGATTTTGTACATTTAAAAAATCATACACTTACGTTTATAGCATGTTAAGGTAAAAATAAATTCCACCTAAATAGCTACCGGTACAATTAGCATGTGAGAAAATTCTCGATTTAAGCGACGCCTCTACTTAAGTACATACATAGTAATTGAAAATAATTTACAAATGTATTTGAGTAGTCCAAATTAGTTCGAAAATAAACACTCCTGACTCCTGCCAAGCAAAAAACATCCTTAGAAAAATCCTTGTGTTGTATGAGAAACCAAACAACTTGTACAAATCTATATACAAGTGAGTTGTGTTAATGTGAGCTGCAAGAAGATACTACACATCTCTCTCTCCCTGATTACGCAACGAAACAATGGGAAACAACGTAAACTTACGTGAAAAGGGAATTCTCAGTTCTTTTTTGAAAGGCGTCATTGTCATCGAGAATTGAATGAAGATTTCGTCGTTCTTCCTGCAAATTCATCAGATTTAATTCTTCTCTTTCCAATTCGTACTCCAACTCTGCTTGCTCGATCCGCACGTCAATATTACTGTCATCCAAATCCAAACAGAAAAAAAACAATTTCAAATCAATTACTTGCATTTTACATAATTTCCCAATTCTATGCTTAACCACAAATTTGATACGAGCTTCAGCATATCAAACATCAAAGACCAAACCTTCCACCAAACTAAGAAACACAAGCCGACTTTCAATTTATTACAAAAGGCATAATTTACTTTCAACCTTTGTTTTGCATTGCTTGGATGCGGATTATGGAATAATAGAAGAGCATGGGAAACGTTGTGTTGTGTTGTGTCATCTCACTGCGATTACTTGTCATACACACTTGCCATAAGGCACCATGTTAAATCATCTACGCATACATAGATATAGCAAAGGTAGGATGAAAATGATGGACATTCATCTTCAGTTGCGATTCAGTGTTTTTCCCACAATTGTCATTGTCACATTATTATCTAATGAATGTCATCTTGTCGTCCTTAGGAATTCAGGAATGCTTCGCCGCCATTCAGTAAAACTTGATAATAATTCAAGACTCCACTAAATGACAGCTCTTATTCTTTTGTTTATTTTTGTAACCTTCGTAAATCTTTCGGTGCAATTATAACATTCATTTATTTTTACATAAGCCACGTTTTTTGTAAACCCGCATATACCTAATCCAAAACGTTCTATGTATTTTTAAAAATCCGTACTTTTTAAACAAGTCTTAATTACACAAGCGGAGTTTTTAAAAATGGTCATTTTATAAAAACAGTCCCTTTTAAAATTACTATTACTATTTCATTAAAAAATGCTAGTTTTTGAAATCACTTCTTTTCAAGAAATGCGTCGTTTTCAAAATCCATACTTTTAAAAACAACGTCGTTTAGAGAAAATATGTTTCCAAAATTGAAATGTTTTGAAAAGCACTATTTTATAAAGACACAAGAGCTTTCAAAGTTGATACATACTAAATAAAAAACAGCCCCCTGTGAAAACTATTTTATATAAAAACTCCCATTTTTAAAAATTCACGTTTTTTCAAAATCGGTACTTTGCGAAACCCCTTTTTTTTTTAAAAAAACTACAATTTGCTGAGCTGATTTTATTAGCTTCTACACTCTTGAAACATATACATTTGTTTCAAATCCTTTTCTTTTTACAAAATCAAAACTGAAAATGTTTAAAAAAAACACCAACCTATGAAAATAGATGTTTCAAAAAACCTAACTTTTTAAAAGGTACGCGTTAAAAAGTTGGTATTCTTTCTAAGATTACAGAAATAAATTTCAGTAAAAATGCTTATAATGCTAAAAATGAAATCTAAACGTGTGCAAATTCAAAAATAAGAATATAAAAAATTCGCATTTCTTAAAAATGTTTTTTGGGAAACTCCGAGCAATTTTGCTCCGGTAGAAAAACATGTGTGCCATTTTTTAAAGAGTTGGCTCAAACGTGTGGTTAAAAGGAAAAAGTGAAGTTTTTACGACTGTGTGAGCAATGCGAGCCAGAAATAGAAAGAGCCTAACGAAGCAAAGAGCAGGAGAGGAGAATAAAGTCAATCAAGTTGAAACGACAAAAAGAGAAGGACAAGTAATGGTCGAGCAGCACCAAAAACAACAGTGACAATAACAAGGCGAAGACAACGAGCAGAAACTAAATGGAAAGCTGCGTCGCATTCCCCACAGAGTAAACGCATTCAATTAATTACCCATTACTTTTGCATTTTTGAGCATGGAAAAGGTGCACTCCAAGTCTCAACAGTGTTCTCATCGTCTTTGGCGAATCCATGCCTTCACAAGGGAAAAAAGCAAAGAAGGAGGAAAATGCAGAATGGGAATGCGATAAGAGGAAATAATGCAGGATCCAATACACGCTGGCTAATTGAGACATTGTGGATTGTGGATGGATGAGGAACGAGGATTTATTCCATTTGATTGCATTGAGCAGTTTCATTGAGAGTAAAAATAGAAATGCAGTTGAGGAAGGAATTGGAAATGGAAGGTGAAGTGATGAAACTAAATGGCAATTGATTTTGATTTGAGGACGAAAAGGAAATCGTCGAGACGGAGACGAGGGTCCTTTTCCTTTCCTTTCATTTTATTTCATTCCAACCAACCAACCAAAAAAGCACCGCAAATAGAAACGCAAACGCTACAACTTTCCCATTGAAAAATCATGCGAAACATCTCCGTCCAATTCTGCATCCAAGATGCCAATACTCCACCTGCATTTCCAACAAAAATATCTGAACATCTCTATCA
Source organism: Ptenothrix huangshanensis (assembly GCA_036851915.1). Taxonomy (NCBI): domain Eukaryota; kingdom Metazoa; phylum Arthropoda; class Collembola; order Symphypleona; family Dicyrtomidae; genus Ptenothrix; species Ptenothrix huangshanensis. The sequence goes on along the minus strand of JAAXYX010001512.1, from coordinate 2,926 downwards.
ATAAAAAGACATTGGGATGAGGATAATGAAGATGCAAATCTTAATTGCAACCGACACCACACAGACACAACATCTCAATACAGATACAGCTCTCCATTCTTTTAATCAAGCATTTTTGTAAATTCAAAGATTAACCCTGCCAATATTTGTTCCACTGTTCAAATCAGCAAGTGGAAAGGAGAGGTTGCAAAAATTATCCAATAGAATTGCAAGTGGGTTACTAGATTTCCTCCTTAGATTTGTTTTACAAACTTTTCTCGTTTTAAAAAGCTCAAAACGTCCAAATCTTCCATTTTGGAAAAGAATTATATTATTAGATTATATTATTATTAAGATCGGGTTTACGGCTACTAACTTATTTTCAAAAAAATTCAAACTTTTCCAAATTGTACAGTTTGTAAAAAGCGATAAAATTCTCAATAAAATGCGCGTTTTTAAAAATTAATTTTTATTTTAAATACATAATTTAAAACTTTTCCAAAATTACAAAACTTGGAATTTGCACATTGTGAAAAGAGCAAACCGTCTAAAGCAAAACATTTTTAAAAAGAGATAAAAATATTCTCCTTGCAAGTTTTTACAAAAATTGAAAAATTCTACAGTTTTAAAAAGTACAAAATTCTCAAAATGCGCCTTTGAAAACTGTCCAAATATAGCAAAATCCGAACACTAGAAAAAAGAAAAACATGCCTCCAATTTAAAAAAATGGATTTTTTACACCTACATACGTGAGCTCTCTCTTCCTCCAATAGCGTGATTTAGAAATGTGGTAAAAGTCCCACTGACTCAAAAGCAATATTAAGTTGAACGATAAATGCATTTTTCGTGCATACCTTTTTACTTCTAGGATGTTACTAACGCAAACTTAAGAAAGATATTATTTTGTGAAGCAACGTGAAATCGAAATAAATTGTCAAGCTCACATTTTGACAACAAAGCACCTGTGTATTGCAAGTTTGGAGAAAAAAGACGTCAACTTTTTTTTCATTTTTTTTTGCAGTAGACATTGCGTTGGTGTTGAGGCGATTTGAGTTGTTAGTGTCGCACACACTCCTTCGCTCCCAAAAGAAGAGTTGCGTTTTGGATTTATTGCGTGAGTTGCTCGTTGCTCTGTCTGAACCAAATGTTAGGGAAAGAAGGGAGTAAATAAAAAAGAAGGAATTAGTGTCACGTTGTCATATACTCAGCTGCTAATGGATCTCGTAATCCCTTTTAGTGCCCTTCAGTTCTTTTAATCCCTTCATTCTTTCCATTTGCTTCTAAGCCTTCCTAATCCCTCTTAATGCCCACATCATTCTTCAATTGCGAATCATTCAATAGCAGACCAACGTTCAAGAAACAACGTGCAACAACAACAACAGCAATCCAAGCAAAAGGCTATTGCATCTCCAACATTCTTACTCCCTACAATTAATTAACCTTTGCCTACAACTAGATCAATGTATTTCCCATAAGGCACCATGTTATAAATATCGTATACATATAAGCTTTTTGCATCGATATGTCAAACACTTAGTAAGTCCATTTAGAAAATCCTTTGCTTAGCATTTTGTAAACCGTAAGAAGATGAAGAGTCAAAATGACCTAAATTCAACTACAGCTAAAAGCAAAATGCACCAAAATTAAAAAATGCTTGAAAGCAAAATGACCCAAATCCTCATTTAAGCTACAGGAATTTGCTTATTTTGCTTTAAAGTCGCATTGGAATTAAGTCATCTTGCATTTTGACTTTGACTTTCCACCGAGGAAATATGACATGAACAGTTCTCCAAAATGTTGCAAAAAACATTATTAATAGCTTTACTAATATTTTAAAAATGAGTTTTAGACTTTTCGAAAATTCACAATTTCAAATACTTTTAACTTCTTTTGCAATGTGAATATTTTTAACACATATGTAAATGTAAAAAAATTCTGCTTTGTTTCTTTTTTGGGCAGTGCCTCGCGAAACCGTTTTCTACTTCCTGCCCAAATTCTGAGAAACACGAACTTTATACAAATAAATGCTTTATATAATAAACTACAACTTACAATTGTTTAAAAAAGGAAAGAGTGGTTTGACCATTTTAGAAAAATGCATCATAAAAATCACTGAAATATCCATAGGAAAAGTCAACAACTTAGAAAATGACAAGTTTGGCGCCTTCAACAATGGCACCTTGGACAAATACAGGAATACCTGAACATAAAATCTGTTATGACTGCTGTCTCTCACGAGTCAATGCATTTGCCAAAGCCAGCAGGCACCATGTTACCAAACAGTTGATGTAATAAGATATAAAATCGTGTACAAGTACAATAAATTGCCCCAATCAGTCCGTCGGCTTGTTTTGTGCACACGAAAGCAATTAATAATTCGATTGTGCTTTGAAAATGGAAGTAAAGGAATAAACGTCAGCGGAGATTTGGAGAAGCTGTGGAAATTGGGAGAACTGAAGCAAGACCAGCACCAGATTAGACGGAGGGCCATTCAATGACCAACGCAACGGAACGTAACGCAACATAACACAACACTCTGCCTTCCGATCGTGACACATAAATCCTGCCCCCTGTCCTCCACAAAAACCCAAAACCAAATCAAAAGGGCGAAGAATCAGCCCAAAAAACCCAAAGCCTTCGTCACATCATTGGCACAACTGGGTGACGAAAGAACATGAAGCTGAAACTGAAAATCGAAACCAAAGCCAAAGCCATAACCAAGGCCTGTGACAAGAACAAGCTTCACGACATCCGCAACAATAATTGTGCCAAAGCACCAGGAGCGCCCACAGGAATTTTTTTCGTCGTAGGCATGAAAATACTTTAGCTAATTCAGTGTAAAATTTTAAAAAACTGCATCTTACCTACTGTAAATTATAAAAAATGGCGCCTTTTCCGTGTAAATTTAAATAAAACGGCCCCGTTTTCATGTGAATTTAAAAAAAAA